>JAQFYG010004748.1:0-10683 GCA_034694325.1 Entomobrya corticalis | reverse complement strand
CAAATACAAATCGCATTCTTTTTTCGGTATGAGAACGGGAAATTGCGGGATTAAATGTTGTCATCAACCTTGATCCTTTTAAATTTTCCCATTTACATCATTTTCCCATAGTACATTAGTGCACCTTACATTATGCCTGCGTACGTTTTGTGCTCTTTTCATTGCATTTTTATCCCAGCGATTCTTTTGCATTGCTTTTTGATGTTGAGTTGAAGGTTTTTTCTTTGAATAGATTTTTTTACCTTCGCGTAACGACTACAAAAGAATGATGAATTACACTGTTATCACCACATTACATCGTAAAAATTCACCACAACTTGAAGATGTAATCTTGAAGTTTTTGCTTATATTAGTGATGCCTATTAACTACTTTGTTTTTTATTCAATGGATGTAGATGATTCAAAGTATTGACGTAGACATGTAGGTATGTTCTTACTTCTATCATCAGTTTATAGACACTGTTGGGTATTTGGAAAAATCTATATCGGTTGAATTTTCTGTATTTTATTGAATTATCATGTGCCATGTCTTTTACTTTGTAGGACCAAGGACAAGAAAGACTGGTCTTTTTATGAGGAATTATTGGTGACAAACTAAGTTTACTGCTCCAAACAAAATGGTCAGAGGATAAAATGACAAGATCCCCCGTGGGGAAATATAGTTATGATCATGTGAAATCTGTTTTTCAGCTGTACGTATTATGGATAATGTTTGGAACGGGGTTTTTAATAGAAAGAATGTATCCAACAAGCAATCCAAAAGAACGCAACCGATCGAACATGATGTGCTTTCTGAACCGATAATAAATATCGAGACGTTACTTTTAACGGACTAAACGTTTCTAGAGTACTTCCATTTTCTTCACAGATTGCATCCTGTTGTTTGTAATTGCAATATCTTTGTGAATTGTTCGCTGATGGCACATAGCCAGCAGCTAAGAAATAATGTAATGCGACGGTGATATAGGAAGAGTAGCAGCTTCAGGTTTCTACTTAACAACATGATATTTTGTTAAATCTACAAGAAATCTGCTTCCACTTCTACCGCTGGATGTGCTATTATACATAGAAAAAAATAGAAAAGGAGTAGGTAACTTATACACAACGTACTTTACCCTCTGGAAACTGGAGACAGGAGAATAATAGGTTGCATGTACTGTTGTTGGCTGGTTGCCACTATTGGCTCTAAAAATTGCAGAGTATCTATAAACCATCGTGTTGATCTCATTAAAAAGTGCTTGATGCTACCATTTGACAAGATAGAAAGATGGCAACATATAGAGTAATCGCCATGTAATGGTGAAGTATTAATGGAGGTAATCATCGACAAGCAGCTCGTCGACTACGATAACTTGTTTTTCACCACAAGAAGCGGAGGGATAAGAGGCAGGAATGTGCTGGCTCTCTTTCTCGACAATATTATCAAATTTGTGATGCAGCTTCAGGAATTAGTAAGGATTATGGGGAATTTCACAAGACTTTCTATTTCACACAACCTTGTAAATTAAATTAGAGTGAAGAATAATTGAAGAAAAATAGAGGCTGTGTGTGCACTTAATAGCCTGCTATTTTATGCAGGCTGCAGGCTTATGTTTATTCATTAGAAACGCCATGGCACGATTAGATGATATTGCGGTGTCTTTTCGGAACTGAAGTAGTAAACCCTGCTATTTTACTGCAACGTTTAATCTTTAATTTTCTTTGTACTCTGCACTTTCGTTGTGTAAGATTATGCACCCTGTTTATAGTCAAATAAGTATATGAAAAAGTCATTGAAAATTTCAACCATTTTAGGGTTATTTTTAGTTGATTCCAAACCTGCATTAGTTTTTTCATTCTTTTCCTTTGAAGTATTCATTAACCCCCCTTATTGCCTCCGAAAACTTGGAAACTACATCCATAGACTGCTCAAATTATGTGAATTATGCGGAAACATAATGAGTTAGTCCTTCACAATGTGTTCTACTTGTGGTCAAAATGGGCACGATCACGAATAGTTCAAGAACCTACTTTGTGCTGACGAACTTGGTCGTTTATCCAATTGAGTTTGAGTCACGGACAAAAGTCTTTAACGCATGACAGAACAGCAAAGAGATACTTACTTAAATATTTTTAGACTATTTCTGGAACTTAAAATAAAAAGGGATTGATCATTTGAAAAGGTTACTATCTGAATTTCATTTTGTATGCAAGTGACATAGAGTGACAAGCAATTTTTGCTTTTACACATCCGTTTTTCTTATTTGATGCTTTCAAAAGTTATGAAGGATACCTGCTGGGATGCTAGTTTGGTAGTTGTAACATTTCATGCATGCCTTCTCTTCACTCAAAACATGTCAGACAATCATTTGGTGCAAAATTCCTTTTCCGTCTGTACCTTCTACAAAAATTTATGTTCGAAAAGAAGAAAATAAGCTTAAATCCAAAAGGTGTAGGCGTATTTTGACATAATTTTTATATAGATCATTAAGTCACTTACATATATACCTAGATAAACATGTGCTTTTCTCTAAAATATGACGTTCTCATGCATTTCCGATCTAGATAAAATGTATGTACATTTGATTATCGTGCAAGGTTCAATATGCTTATCATAAGCTAACAACTAGCGTACGATATCTTTGAAAGGTAAAGAAAATCTGTAACAGCATGTATTGCATTGCCCCGGTCCACGACGATACCTATGTGTCTTTCCATCCTTCCTGTTCCTCTAGTTTGTTACCTTGTACTTGTACTACTGCTTCCTCAGATTCAGCTCAGAAAAGCAGCACAAAAGATACAAGCCGCATTTTCTCCTTCTTCAGACAAGCGTGAAAAATACATGTTCCTCTTCCCATGTTAGACATAACCAACAAGGGAACCCCCGCTGGTGTCACTGACTAAACCCGGAAAGTAACCGCTTCTTGCCAGTTTTTCAAACATGTGACACAGTTGTGTCTACTCTAAGAAGCCATAACTTCACTCTCCTTTCTCTCCTTCCCTCTTTCTTCGGCTCCTTCTAAATATAATATGCATGCATCAGAGAACAACTTTTGCTGTTTGGAGCATGCACAAATATTTTGTTCTATTATGAAGGCACGCATTATTTTTGTGCACAAGGGTTCACATAGGTAGGTAGCTCATCTTATACTCTTTATGGGCATATGGGTAGTTCTTGGAGCTATTTGAGTAAATCTATCAAAAAAATGTAAGGCAAAAATAAAGAAGGAAATAGTATTTTTCTACATGCATACAAGATGCAGAATGTTTTCTTCACATGCATGATGTTATTATAGCAGTGTCTACATTCGAGATTTCTTTTTTTGATATATTTACCCAATGTAGAGAGAAATGTGTACCCGTTACTACTTCCGCCGCTACCACCAAAGAGCACCCGTCTACTTTGTATGTAGTCATTGCACTCTTGTACTATGCTACATTACAGTAATATGATTTATATTCACAACCATTTGTCTTGCACTAAACTAGATTTTTATATTTTTTCTTCTTTGTGCTCGAGTGGAAAAATAATGGGTCGTTTTCGTATCCATCCTTTTTTCTTCGTTTTTTTTTGTCTTTAGGCTTGGAGCTAAAAACGTATAAAAAATGAAATGCAATTCTTCGTTATGCTGTGTTCAAGCTAAGAAGAAAGGTAGAGTAAGCGAGTTAAGCTACATGAAGGAGTATGGCTGACTGACAGGCCATGATATGATTACGGTGCGCTAACATTCTACGATTTTTGTTCTATTAACGGTAGCAAGCAGTAGAAACAGAAGACAGAATAGTGGTAGCGGATAAAAGAGAAAGGAAATTGCAACGGTAAGGATATCTAGTATAATCGTAGTATTAAAATACTTTCCCTGAATTTCGTTACTTTCACTTCAAATCTAGACTCAGTGGTTGTCACAAAGATTTTATGCAGACATGTAGACAAGTAATATGATACTATATGGATGCTAAACTAAGTAAGTAGGTAGGTACACAAATATTAATATACGTAGCTTTGTAGATGAAAAAACAAATAAATTTTGGATTAGCAATGAAAAATGTAACTTATAGAGGCAGCTTAACTTGTGTGAGAAATGAACCGGCCCACGCAAAGTGAAAGACACATAAATGGAGTAGAAGGACTGACAATGCAATGTAAATATGTATCTTTATAAATAAGTATTATATTGCATAAGAAGAGCTAACGCGGTGACGTGCATAGCAGGCTGCATGAATATATAAAGCGGATTACAATAAAACAATGCAAAACAATTCACACACTTGATAGTAGTCTTACGATCAATATTTATTATTTCCCGGGATGTACTACAACACAAGGACGAAAGTCTAATATTTCAGTGGCAGTATTAGTAAATTTATCAATACAAATATTGCAAATAGATAATACGATAATCCATTTCCCCAATGGCATTTCTCGGAACAATATAATTTTTAATACACAAAATATGTCCAAATTGTAGTATAGTTATAGAGTAAATATTACAAGATACCGTTGGTAGGTAGCAGTAAGCTGTCAAGTTGATAAACAAACGAATCTTGACGTTGTTTCGTTCTTGATTCCGTTCACAGAAAAAAAATCATTGAAGAAAGGAAAAGATAAATACAGATTATATTTTATTCAAACTAACTCACATATTGCACATTAGAAATACACGAGATTATGAAAAACCTTTGTTCTAGTAAAACAAGGCGCTGATCTCGAGAAACCTTTTTAACAGATCAGTAGAAAAAAATAAAAGTTGCACATCGTAATAAAAGCAAAACGAAAATTTGGAAAAGCGTAATAAAGTATTGTTCTTGTTTTAGAACAATTGGAAAAGTGCGCAGAGTATGTTTTTAGCTACTGTCTCATGTCTAATCAAATTTGTTTCTTTCTGGATGCTTACGTTTATTGCTTGGGTGTACTACTCAAATCAAGCATTCTATTTTTGGTTTTACACGCAATTGTAACCTCCCACATCCCTACAAACTACATAAGTTGTATGTCGACTCTTTTATCCACCATCTACAAACATTCATAAATAATGTCAGTTCTCATTTTCAAAATGGGTGAGTACAACAATCAGAGCCACTTTGCGTGAAAAAAGAAGCGAATACTTACTCGTTGTTTATAACACTTCAGGAGAAACGAATTATACCATTTTGCCATCCTATTTTTTTCTTTTTTATGTTGTTTTACTTCAGCTTTTGTTATTTCTGTCTGTTGTTGAAGGCATGTAAGCTTCTTGTTAGATACTTTTCTCTTATGTACTTTACACACTAATTCACAGACAATCCCGATGAAAGCATATATCATTTCATCACCACCAGTATTAAAGAAATTATATACTTGTAAATATATTCCTATTTATACTACTTTTACCCCTGAAGTCTTCACCCTCCACTACTTCTACTTCATCATTACGATATCTTTCCAATTTCTAAGAAATACGATGGGAGCTTCTTTACGCCTCGCACAATAGACACAACCTCAAAGGTCATAAATATGTATGCGTTGCTTGTAGAGAGTGAAAGCATACGTGAAATATTTTCACATGCCTATGCTCCTTGATACATGCACAAAGAGAGACAAGAAAAAAGTTACATGCTCGAGTGGAAAGTATGTTTGTAAAAAGTCAATCTGAATTACAGAACTTTGATCCGGCATGTCTGGTTTAGTTAAGAAACCCATTGTGTACCTATTTGGGCATGAATGAAAATATCCACACCATCTCTCTTCTGTTACTAGACTGACGCAGAAAAAGAGAAATCCACCGTGTATATAAATACAACACAATAACAAGTATTTATTTTTAGAATAAATGATGTAGACTTTATACCAGCATATATCACTCTGGAAGAATGTTAACATTTTCCTGATCAACCAAAAAAACTCCCTTGTATTTATTAGTCACCGAAAGAAAAAAGGCGGCATGTCAGGGAGAAGAGAATTCTCCTGATGCTGGTGTGGGCTCTTTCCTGCTGTGCCTACTTTGCTTCTATTTTTTCTTCGTTGCCACCGACTCGATAAAGGAGGGAGAATGAAAGGGAGACTTAAAAGATTAAATATGAGTTGACTTACGGAAAAACTCCATGAATTTCCCAGGGTGAACGCCAACATTGCCATTTTTATCCTTCTCCTAAAACATGCATCCATTCTCTTACATATTCACCATATCTACATAATCCTTACACCCGCCCACATATATCTAAGGATATGCAGTTCATTTTTCTTCTATTAACGTGTGAGCATATATACTAAAAAGAAGATCATAAAAACCGGGACTCAATCTGAATTAACTTTGTCTCGCATACATTTTCACATGCTAAAACTGGGACACACTGCTGCGTAAAGAAGTAGAAGTTCATATGCAAAAATAAGTGACACGCAAAGACTATATTATCAGTAGACAGGAATATCGCGTACGCATACTACGGATATGAGCAGATATTCTCAGAAGACTTCATAATAGACAGGAGGACTTTCCGAGAGAACCTGTCTGGTGCCAGCTCTAAGTCATAAGATGGAATACGCAGGTATAAATCTTCTTGATAGTTGTCCCAAATATACTACTTGAGCATTCTAGATTGATTATATAATAGCATGCACATCGCAAACATTGTGTGTATGTGTATACCCACATCAGTAAAAACTAATGTTCCGTTCTTTTTATCACGATATTGCTTCCTTCTTTCTTTTCTTTTGGATTTTCATATTCTTCTCTATGTTTAGTTCTTGTCTTTATGTATATACTAGTTTTAACTTGTATGAGTACACAAAATTAAACTACCTATATAACAACATAGACACTGGAGAGCCTAAAGACGGATCGTGATGCAGAATCTTCATCCTTTCAATTCATCTAAATAGTTAAGAAGATGGTGATAGCTTGTGCACATTATAAAGAGACAACTTCAATATAATGACTAAAAAGTATGTCGCCTATCCTTGCTGATCCTGATCCATGTTTTCTTTGTGTGTCCCATATTTTTATACCTAAAGATTCCCTATTTATAAACATGCAGAATACTACATGAAGCATAAAAGCTGATGAGCGAATTTAGTTACTCTCTGTCAGCAATAAACAAATACTTTGGTTTTCTTTGATAGTTTGTCACATTTTCAATACGATGTACCAAAAAATGCATACAACTTTCCGTTACCTACTTATATACTGCAGTTATTTCGGCAATCAATTTATCAGTACTATCAGCACGTACATTCCCTATCCAAAATGGATGCACATAGATCATAGAGAAATAATGTGTTATCGTTATTATCCTAAGCTGACACTACTTTCCCCAAATAAATATCCCATATCCCTTTACAATCCCGTTTAGTTCTCTAGAACTTGAGATGACGCCATCCTGCTGTCCGCTCAACGAAAGTAGAATACCCATAAAAAGTGCAACAACTGAAAAAAGGGTGAAACATATATCATCATTACATTATGGATTCCGGAGAATATTGCTTTCTTTTATTTTTTGACCATGTTGCATGAAGCATATCGTTAGGATGAGTTTTTATCGTTGTCTTTCTGGGTCTCTTCGTTCAGATTCTTCTCTTCTGTTTTCCTATAAAAAGCATGATTGTTGATACACTGATAAATAATATCCTTTGCTGTGTGCTGTTGTAATGCAAGTGCTATAATATTTTAGATGTATTTGTATGCAGCACGGCAATGACATGTACAGAAAGAGGAGACAAGTTTGAACTAGTTTTCTCCCTAAAAGTAAGTATAACTGATGTGTCCTACAAGATTTGGTTTGGCGGTGATTTTGAATGGATACTATTTATGCCAATGACATCCTTACAGGAAAAAAGTTATATATTGCTGTGCTCTGCTGGATTGGAATATATATTGTGACCTGGTGCATAGTTCTACACACGCTTGTACATAGTTTCACTTTCACCTATCATGACTTTTCGCGTGTGTAGTTACTACAGATTCCAGTACAAAGTCTACCGACAAACAAATATGTAAGCTGCAGAGAGGAGCTTCCAATTCTTTAAGAAAAATATACCAGTATGTATGGCATCTTTTCAATTCTGATTTGCCTTTTTTACTTTACTGCGTCGTCGTTCGGCCTCTTCTTTCTTTTCCTGCACTAGTCTCAACTACTTACTTCTGGACTTTGGACATTTTCTCCGCCAACCTTGTTCGCTATGCTTGTCTGGGCAAGGAATAGCAAATTTATTGGCACTCTAGGATTGAGTTTCAAATGAGACCCTGCTGTTTGAGATGGCGTGATAGAAAAAGAAAGATCTCGGTCGGAGGTCTTTCATTCTACTTTCACTTACTGTCTTGTTTCCTTCTTTATAAACAAGAAAAAAATAGTCTATAGTTGTTTGTCCAAAAGTGATCACATGAAAACAGCGTTACAAAAATATTTTTGCTTTTTGACCTGTTAAAGAATAAAAATATAATAAGTCTGGGAAAAAATATATGCATATAGGACCTATAGTTTTCCAAACCGGTGGCTGTGGACTTTACCCCAACTCACATAAATACAAAGATTGATGTATAACGCATTCATTGAAGGATTATCTTTTCCAGTTCAAAGTTCCAAATGTAAAAGATGTTGGTATTCAATTCGATGAAGATCATGTAATTCATCTAGACTGTAGGGAGAATAATGTTCTTGTTTATGTTCTATATCGTTTTCTATACATCAAGTTTAATGAATATATAGACACTTATGGAGGAAATGATAATTCTCTCTTACCACCTCTTATTGAGGTTAAAGTACGGTGACAGATGTTGAGGTGCTTCAACAGTTCTAGGAAACTTTAATAAGTTGCTTGTTCGTGTAGCATGCTCTGCTTTGTACCTACAGCAAACAATCAAAAATAAAACACACATGCAAAAGTAACTTTGATGTTCTTTGCATCAACTGTTTTGATGAGTGACAACAAAATCTTAACTGAACACATAGGATTGGTGCTATTATATACGAATGGAAGGATATGTAGTTTTCTGCCTTGTTTTCTTGAGCTTTTTTCATTAATTGTCATTGAATATATTACGGATGAGATGGTGTTGTAAGTAATATAATGTAGGAGGGATGTACTATAAATTACTAATGACATACAGATGATGATTCCCACGCAGAATACATTCTTTCCACTTGCTCTACTTTTCTTTTATATGTAGTTTGTCAGCGTATAGCGTATTTACCTATCTTGTTGCGATGTACATACATAATAAATAGCTCAAGCTAAATTATTGGATAAATTCCCTATCCTTAATCTGTCTGATAAATGATAATTCTAATTACAATCGCATGCTCATATTTTAACAATCACGTGATTAACGCTATTTCTTTACACATCAATCGTCCAAAATCTTGCAATAATATGACAAGCTAGGGGCGATTATTGGTGAGTTAAGCAAGAGGCTGCTTATTTAATAGGAATTCATATTGAACATTTCTTCTTCAAAACGTAATCCATACTGCATACGGCTGTCAAACCAAACGTCAGTACTACCAGTGTACAAAACGCCAAATAATAAAGCAAAAAATACTTGATTTATGTGTTCAACTTACCATACCTACTTGACATGGATTATTTTCTCTTTTGTCATTGTGGCATCTGAGGAATCTCCTATTTTATTTTAGATTAAACGGTATTTTTGCTTGACAGACCCAAAGAAGCTAGTTTAAGTTCAACCATAGGCACCACTTTCTGCAAGGCATATGCCATTTCAGCCACCTTGGATTTGAGCCACTTGAACACACCAAAGCACATTATTTGGCTAGTAAGGTGATCTAGGCTCCAATTTCTAGCATTCATGGTTTCTTTGAAAGCTAATAGTGTCATTCCACCTTGTTCCCTTTTTTCATTGTAAATGATGCTTTCTAGGTTTGAACTAAAGACATATTTAAGGTTTCCGTCAAGCGTTCCAAATGAAATCTGATAATTTCATTTTATGGAGGTAACCAAACCAGAAAAGATTTAGTCCCGTTCTAAATTCTTAATAACTTGAGATCCTTTTTCCGGATCGAAAAAACGGCAGCTTTCACCAAATCAAATTGTAAGATATCCATTCAATTCTAACATTGAGCAGCGTCTATAGACAGACATGCCTAAGTAATGTTGAAAAAAAGAAGGAGAGTCATGCTTCGATGTTCTGCTGATGCGGCTGCTGAAATACGCAGCATTTGATTGATAGGTGACACTGTTGAGAATCCTTCCTTCACTGTTCAATCTTTAAAGGGTAAACGACCACAATTAAGTAAATGCTGCAATATTTCTTATTTTAACGTACGTTCTGTGTATTCTATGTATATATTAGTTATAGAGGATGTAAATATAATATATCTATACGTATATACTTATTTGCTACTACGTGAATAATCTAAAATGAAAACATTTTACAATTCCATATCCTCCGTATAAACTCATTTTCTCATGCGTTCGTTGTACCTTACGCTTACAATATTTTATCACTTTCTTTTCTATACTTTCTATTCCTTTATGGTTTTGTATGTGTACCTAGAAGTAGTGCCTTTTAAGCTTAAACTACATCTAAAAGACGATAAGTGAGTGAGTGACAGTGACAATCAAAGGACGCCCCTTTTATCACACGAGCATCTGTCTCTGTTCCCACTTGCAGAATCATCATCATTATTCTTGCGGTAAAACTGACATCATTATATATTACATTAAAGAATTTAACAGAACCTTACAACACCCAAAGTAAACTGAAGTTG
>JAQFYG010004747.1:0-10683 GCA_034694325.1 Entomobrya corticalis | reverse complement strand
CTAAATGTATCAGTATTGAAAGCATTGTACTTATATCCCGATTTTTTTTTCATTTTCTTACTATTATATAATTTAAATTTAAGTGTAGACAATAACAAATATAAATTAATGTCCTATCTATTACCCAATGTAATAAAACAGCAACAGCCAATGCAATTGTATTTTTTGTATGTTATATATATTATTTTTATTAGGTGTATTGTGTATAGATTTTACATACAAAGTAGTTTATCAAATGTATAGTGTACAGTAATAATAGGTTTAAGATATTTGTTCAGTAAGGAGTATGCAATAGAAATAGATATATTCAAGTTTTGTTAGAATCATTAATTTTTTCGATTTGATGTTTTAAGTACGGAACATCACGAACTTGTTTAATCACTCAAATATGTATTTCATATTTCGAAATAGTGTAACCGGTAAATAATAACATAGTAAGGAGTAAAGTAAATAGTACGCGATACATGACATAGTAGTAGAATTGTATATCATTTATGAAATAATTATCAACTGTACTTATTATGTACAAGGAAAATGGAAATATATCGTGCAATTCTGAATTAAAAATTACTTTTCAGTCGATTTGATTGGATGATGCTAATACATTTGAATGAAAATAAGCACAACGACAAGGGTTTACATTAGAAAGAAACATTTTTGGATCATGAAATAAAACTTCGATGTATTCATACCGTCATCTATTCATCATCCATTACATTGTAATGAATAGACTTTTGTTCTTTGTTGTTATCTTAAGGTTCTCTTAAATGTTTCCAAGGTCTAACAGAAATAAGCAATAATTGGAATGTAGATGGAAAAATATTTAAATACTATGAGTCGTTTTTGTTGAAAGATCGTAATCGTAAGTTCATAATATGTTTAAATATCGCAACATTGTGGGTTTACGGAGACGTTTTTATCGCGTATTTTTTCGCTTTTGAATTTTGAAAGATTCATGATCATAACATGTGGTGGCGCACGGTACACATTGGAAGCCTTAACTTTTCTACTTGGTCAGTAGTAAATGAAATGGTTTCTTTACAACAGACCAAAACAATTTTTCAAACAACTTCATCAGTTTACCTTGTCGTCATCAAGTCTTTGGATCCACTGGAGGTTGTTGGAGTAATCTTTCCTAAAACGATGGAATGCATTGCTGCTACAATCAAAGATGACAAATCTGTAATGCAACAGCCTATTATTCAAATAGATGGTCTGGTGTCCACAAATTTTAAGCTGATGCCCATTGCCAGTGCTGTGATAGGAGAATTAGAAGATGCATTTATGGGTGGTACTCTTTCTATAATTCTTTACCGAAGCACTCACATTTTGTCAATGGTCCAGCCTAATAATAACGAAGAAATTGGGGCCGTGGAAAGAAAACACGTAATTGCTGTTGTCACCCATGCCGATTTAAAACGCTGGATTGGCCAAGTTGAAGGACATCATAACATGACATAACTAAGATCATTGATAGTTGATGTAATTTTATAGTTCAAATTAATCGCTTTGTTAAGTACATGTTTAAAAATTTATTGACGATTTTCCAATAAACGAATATTTCATAGATGTTTTACATGGTCATAATAAGTATTTACATCTTGTTTGTTCATTAAAGTTTTCAATCTTGTGTGTAATATATAATAGTATTATTAGTGTTCCCTCCATTGTGATCGTTGAATTGAACTGGCAAAATCCGTTTCCAGCCGACCATTTGGTGGCGACCTCCGTCCGCTTTGAAGTGTTAATTCAGAGCCGTCGTCATCCAAGTCTTCGTCGTCACCAAAAGATGGATTCATTGACGTGAAAATTTCCATTGCGCGTATGTAAGTAAACAGGGTATTAAAATAGACAAGTTTTGCTACGGAAGCAGTAAGCATCACCCATAAAAGCATGTAAGTAGCAGCATTCTCAAATTTGGCACTTTCCTCTGAAACTTGTTCACCGAGGGGGCTCAGTCCGAATTTCACGAAGAAAGCAGGATCTACGCGAGCCAATTCGCAGAATTTTCTGAGAAATACATATCCAACTCCTTCGCTGAGATACTGTGGCTTCATTCCTTTATCCTTGACAATCATTGTTTCGACAGTTGTCGAGAGAGAAACAAGGTATACAATCAAAGTGACAACGTTGACGGCGTCACGTACCTGTGAAAAAGTAATTATTACACTTCATGTTTCATTCAAGCAGAAAATTGAGAGGAATGGAACAAACTTTGAAAATAAACTACCTGTAGTAAAGTACTGTAAAACGTGTCAAATGCAAACAGATGCTTCCAGAAGCTGGTCTCCCCAATTAAGCTAAATAGCCCATAAATTAATACCAGTGTTGTGAGTACTGCCATAACCAGCTCCCATTTTGGAGTTAAGTCGAACTTTTGGGCTAACCCTCCTGCCAGAACTGCTGCGATCAACGGTAGAAGCATGCCATAGAACAAAATGTCCGATAACTGAAGAAATAGTTCAAGTTTTATAGTTAAAGAAGAGCTAATATGTAGTTTAAATGCATGTCGAATCACATCTATGGTGGATGCACTTACTAGTAAATGAAAGATAGTCAGTATGGCCTTCGGACAGGAAATTTTATTCCTTGGAGGGCCACTCCCATCAAGTAAATCCTGATTCATGATGCTTACAAATTAACTCGAGCAACGAAACGACTGGTGGGTCATGTACATAAATTGATTAAAAATAATTGCAATCACTGTCCCATCAAATATGGTCAGTTTTTCTTTTATAGATTTCAAGATTAAGTTTCAGACATCAACATTTTGAAATTCATCATTATTCATCTAAAACAGTATTTTAGTCCCAACAATTTGTTGCGTTGCGACATCAAAGTAGGTAACCTTATCGACTACTTTATTTTACCATAGTGGTCAATTCAGGTGCTTGCAGTTTCACTAATAATTGCTCTTCAGAATAATTTTGAATGGAGGGAATTATGGGAGTCTTGTAACTTTCCAACGTTGATGTACTCGGCATTATGCGAGTGTTGTCTTTACTTTTTCGCATTATCACACTACACGTGTATCTGTAACTTAAGACATACGACAAAGTACTCCCAAAGATAAAAGATGTGGAGTTTTGCCACTCATGCAGGAGCCGGAATGGCTATAGCTGGACTAACGGCTACGTATTATGCTTTAACTCGGAGAAATGAGGAGGTCTGTTTGGTGCTAACTTCATGAATTTGAATTCTAAAGAGAAAACTGTCTAGGAATCATATTTTATATAGATAAATTTTATGTTACAGGGAGAAAGAGAAAGAATGGCACACGAGTCCGGTTTTGGTGATGGGCCACAAGTAAACAGATTACGTAGACATAATGAAAACGGTCAACTTAGCTCGTCAAACATGCTGTTAAAAAAGGAACTGGAAGAGTTATCCGTGTTGAATGGAAGTGGCTCCGGTCTAAATATTCTCTACCAGCAGAAAAATCCGCTACACCGGTTTTATCGAAGTAACTTTGAAATAACCCCGATCGTCAGTCGAGTGGACACGCGACCGTCGTCAATTTACGCGCCTTCCGAAGGAGAAGAAATTGGCACCTCACAAGCTGGCGGTGAAAGCGTTTTTGGAAGTGAGTCAAATCTTGACAATAATGGAAACGATGTTGGTAGCAAGAAGGAGATTGTATCTGACGAGTCCCCAAATTTTCCTTTAGAGAACGAAAAGATGCCAGCTGCAACAGCAAATGTTAGTGAAAAAGGAGGAGGAGACGTTACAGATGACAAAAATGAAGTATGTGCCACTGATACCAAAGATGACTTGATATCAAATACGGACAACAATGAAAACGAAGAGGAAGATATTACCTCAATTGAAGCGAATCAAAGTGGCTTTATCGGCGACAAATTGAAATATGTTCAGGAAAATCAGTTCCTGAAAAGAACCCCGTCACCAATATGTTTCTTCAAGAATCCAGGATTTGGCAATAGATACACGTTAGAGAGAAAGAAAAAAGAACACACCCCACTTGTTGCGACGCTGTCCGCCTCTGATGCTAATGTGAAAACAAGTGAAGTAGTAGAAGATCAGAGCCAGCATCAAAGTGAAAATGTTAAACTTTCACAATCTAAATCGGACACTCGCCAGAATAGTACACAATTCTTACTTTCTCCGGACTTGTCCAAGTCCAATGTTTCAGTGTGTGAGGCCGTAAATCCGGAAAAGTTACTAAAACGGAGGAAGAAAACTACTCGTGCTGATGCCATCATTGTTACAAAAACCATTGTTGACACAAATCCGGTTGAAGAAATGTCAGAATACAATAGAACGCTTAGGAAAAAAAATATGACAAACCGCATGAGGAAAGGTGAAAACGAAATGCAGCCGCTTATTCGGCTCCGCGCAGATCCTGAGATAAGTAACTTATGTCCACCTTCGAAAAGAACGGATGTGCCTGCACTAATGCAACCGCCTCCTCAAGAGCCAATCAATGATCAGGGTAAAGACGAGGGTGTAATTCACCGTAGGCATAAAGAAGAGAAGGAAAAACTTGCCAGGATAGATGAAGAAGCTTCTTATATTAAAAAAGCAGGCAAAAATAACAATAAAGATGATTTTGAACAACAACCAATTGAGGTAGGCAGTTTAATAGAAGAACCACCTGTTTCTTCCGGTTTGGATCGTGGCGAAGCAATAGTGGGAACAGTAAGTACAGGGGTAGCAACAGCAAGTACTGTCAATGAAATTCCGAGTAACTCGTGGATTTCTCTTCCGGTTCGCATCTACACTAATTCTGTGAGAACACTTCCATGGTCCTTGATCGCATTTTGCATATTGGTTGTGATCGTTGCTGGATTTCTGGGAATATTTTTATCTAGACTAGCAAATAGCGTTCAACGTAAATATGATCAGGAGGGAAAGCTGTAAATCAGATTGATGAAGACTAGATAAAATTGCAATAAACTTTTACTAATAATACTAATATTTGAAGATTTTCTACCTTCTCGTAAGGAATACTGCATAGTTGATTGTGAAAATAAAAATACTGATGTGCGTGCATATGCGCAATTGTAAATCGCTTACTAATTTAAGCATTTTATTACATTTTTCGGTTTGAATCATAATTGTTTTTCTGTTCTGCTATATTATTTTTATATTTTAAAAGTATAATATCATATTTTTATATACTATAATAATGTATATAATAATAGTGAGTAGGTGGTGAACACAAGAATTATATGATAAGCCATGTACTGTTAAACCGTTAAATTCACGGAAAATTAACATACGGATTGATTACCTCAATATATAATACCGACCGACTAAATAATACACAAAGCCACCCATCGACTCGTCACATCACTCATTCATATCCGAAATCGTTGTAATTTGAAAGTGGGATGTTGACATGATATTTTCAACCAAATCTACACAACTTATCAACACTACAAAAAATTCAATCACAATTCAGTATAAGCTTACTACAATGCGCTTTGATATTATTTCTAGGTAGCTTATCTGCTGCGGCAGTGATAATGTGTAACACTCAAAACATATTTCAAGTTTTATAACATTTAAATTAACTATCTACTCTATAAACAAATCAAATATATAACAATGAAGATTTATATATTTTCTATTATAAAATGAAAGAGAAAGCAACTGTAATTTTTCAATTCTAAAGAAAGACTGGATAAACCTAATATATGATTGGGTAAAGTTGGCAGTAAACGAACAAAAATAAGCATTTTTCTTACATAAAATAATATTTTTATGTATTTTACAGTCCCAGTCCAGTAAAATTATTGAAAGAACTTTTCTTCACCTTTTAGTCAAAATGTAATTTCTTATAATATGACACATATTATTTCATCTTATGACACATGACATGTGAGTTAGCACAAATTAGAGATACTTATTTATTTAGCTGTGAAAAGTACATATAACATCATTGTTATTGATCCATTATGTAACTCTTGCAATATCTAACTTATTCTACTAAAATTACACTTACACCAACATATATACCTCATACTAATAGCATTGGAATTGAAATTGGATTTGAAAACCATATTTTTAATTGGCCAGATTTTAATTTAAAAATTTCCCCTTGTTCAAAGTTGGAACTTGCATCTGACTTCTATTAGAATTTAATACTTGAAATACTCTAACAAAAATTCATGGACAATTAGTTCAACTTTAAGTTTTCAATTATTCAATTCCTACCGTACCAAAACCTGTAACACATAACATAGGAATCACAAGTACACAAAACAGCGTAATAAAATGTAGGTAATGAATATAAGAATAAATCCTGAAAGTAGATTTCCAATCTCATTTGAAATATTTTGTAAGTTCTACTTCTAAACATATTGTCAGGCTATGATACTTAAGCTAGTTACAAGAACCTATATACATTTAAAAGTACTATTATATGTTCTATTACTCGTTGAAGCACATTTTTCTTTCATCCACATTCCATTTTCTCCTTCAAAGTTAGTTCATATTACTTTTAAGAGCAATATTGGAAGCATATTAATAATACTCATACATTACCGCGATATTGAAAGAACAATACCACTGGCGATGATGCATAAAAGTTCGTCATGCTGTAATTTTAAAATCTGAAGGGGTTATCATTTCTGTACGATGCTTTGTTTGCAGGTCTTGCCCAGGCCGCCACGATGAAAGTTTCGATATCACATTCATTTTCCCCTCGAAGAATTTTAAATAATCCTTTTTCACCCCAATTATCTCCCCAGGTGTTAACAGCCAGCTGCGTAAAATCATAAATACTAAGAAATACAGATCGAAATTGTCATTTTGCTCGTGATTCATAAAAAACACACTACAATAAAATTCACAAATTCAAGGAATTCACGAGCTGTAATAACTTTTCAGACATTCAGATTTCTTACCCAATACTTCATCATTGACCCCTCATGAAACTCTTCACCCCATCCAATTAGACGAACAGAATGGTAACCTGTTCTCTCAGCAGGTCGCAATCCAGATTTTTTGTAAACTCCACCACGATACATGAAGAAATCCGGTGATACTGACATTACAGCTAAAAATTGTAACAAAAAATAAGATGCATAAAATATTAGAAGCATGTGCCGGTTTTGCTATTCGCTATTTTGGTTGCAAAATAGCGAATACATATGAAAAAGTATGCTTAAACTGACTAAAAATTTTTGGTTATGCGCTCGATTTATTCTGAAAATTAACACTTTTACAGGTTGCTTTATATGAGAGTAATTTGCTGTAGTGTCATATGCACTTGCATCGTTGCATCACTATATACTTACTACGTGAAAAAAAAATTGGTAGTAGAATTGAGGTTTCAAACTTGAATGAATACTATAGCGTATTACATTACTTGTTACTTATGTCGTGTATGGTGAAAGGATTATAACACTCGATTCAAGACAATTTTAAAAAGTTCTTATGACGTTGTTAGTAAAAAAGCGTTGAACGAACAAACTATTTCGAATAAACGGTCCTGGTTATAGCGTAGCAAAAGCCACATGACAGTCTAATAGCTGGTATTTAGATTTTTGTTGCTCATCGATTTTGAATGCTAATTAGTTTTATAAAGTTGGAACTGCATTTGCCATTTCGGTACTTTTGCATATTGCTCTTGTAGGGTTTACTATATCGGATAAGTAATCAAAACTATAGCCTTACCTTGTACAGGTCCATACGTCATAATCTCATATTTAATGTCATTTTCCCGACTACTTATTCTGTATGCGGGCTGACTGCGGTAAAGTTCGGTGCGGCCACTCAACAGATTCGCTGATCGACATTGGTTAATTTCCAAAAGCGATCTGATTTTCCGTGAAATCGTGCAGCTCCCCTTGACTCCTGTTGACCCACTCTCGTACGGGTAACACTCCTCATCTACAACACTGCATGAAAATATTTTAACCGCATCAGTTTTTCCCGTGTTAGGATAATTTGTGCTTCATATATCGAACAAACATTCTATAGGGATATGTGCTCAAATAACATCGTAAATCAACGATCTTCCATGTTAATAAGGTGAATTTTGACTTTGTTCTGTTCCATATTTGCCTTTTTGTGCGTTAGTAAAATATTTTTATTGGAATCTTGAGCTGCTTTAAGAAGTGAATTCGCATTTCCTAGTTTTGATGTAGCATAAGAGAAGAGCTGGCCTACACTTTCATGAAAATTCAAACACCGCACCGTCATCCTCTCATGGTTTACCTCTGTATATATTTGTCCCTATATTGTTATTTTTACTTTTGTAAAACGCTTTTGGAATATCATATAAAAGTATTTTAGAAATCTGAATTTTTATTTATCGATTTGTGCAAACGACAGCTAGAATATATAAAAGCGTCCATATATGAAAATCTGTTTCAAGTAATGTTACATGACACATGTTTCGCAGGTTCGTAAAATCATATAATAACCTCGTTTGATATATTACAATGCAAGTGTCAAGATTTGATGTACACTAAAACGCTAGTGCATGGATTTTACCAAGAGCTGTAATTAGTGTAATACCAGTAGCAGCATCTGGAATTAGGGGTAACAGTTGGAAGTCACATATAATGGCTACGGAACAAATAAACGTGTTCATGAATTATGGGCAATCAAAACATGTTGTGTATATTACCCAAAGTTTCATCATTTAAAAGTATTTAACGAAACCGACGTGCCTGTGACAAGAACGTCTTTTCACGCAAAGAAGCATTGCTTGATGATGGAATTTTTAATGTTTGTAATTGTAAACTGACGGTCTGTCAAGCCCAATATTCCAGTTATATGACAAATGACCACATCAATTTTGAAACAATAACTGCTAAATGCTTTAATGCCATGTTCCAGCGACTCGATTGAACCATTTCATGTACATTTTATATGACATTAAATATGCGACACTGCAATGATGAAACAGCTTACAGATCCAAAACCAAAATTAGAAGCAGACCAAAAATAAAGATTATGATAATCAATATGAAAACACTGAACTAAATGCACATTTTATTCAAATCATAACCGTTACTGATTATAAGTCACATCAGCAAGATTTCATTCATGAATGAATGGCTCAAATAAATGAAATCCGTGAAATTTTTAATCAGTTTAAAGGAGATAATTCATGGCAATAACTACTCATTCGTGAAACTTACCCCCTTAAATAATGCGTATAGATGAACAGAAAAACGGAAGCGTGTCATTTGCAGTTGCGATTTTGAATTCACTACTACATTCAGTCAGTATATAAATGCACCTAATATACGACCATGTAAATGTAGACTAACCTCATAATGTCCAACTTATTAGAAAGATGAATGTGTATTTGAAATTATTTTAAAGAGCGAATCTTCTATTTTGTCGACATTCATTTGTTGCATTTCATAGTAAGAAGTAAACCCATATAAATTTCTTGATAAATCTAACCATGAAGATAAGTGTCATATACAATAAATACGAAATCTTCATGGTGCATAAACTATATACATATAATGAAATTTCGGTATTTCCCATGAGTAGAAAACTAATTTTAACTTACCCATATCTTCTCATGAAGTTCCAAGCCCTATCTAAATGTCCCCCTTGGCATCCTTGTTGACCTCTGCTGTTACAGGAAATCAAATGTTGGGCCGAGAGCTTGACATTTTCTACCCCTTTTGACTGTATTGCTAAACGGTCCGCTATTTTAGGATACATGGCAAAAAAGAAGACAATTAGGATTCGATGTAAAGACAAATACCAATGTAACAGAAACCACCATTTCAAGTACGCATGGTTCACACAAACCTGTAATTGCAGAAGTGGTGAAAGCCCAGTCCGCCCCACACCTAGATTAAATGTCAACAAGAATTGATATAAATTTATTGTCACTTTAAACATTTTCCCAGAAGGGCATTTCTGCTAATTAAAAAGAACTTGCCATCCTTGATCTTGCACGGGATGAATCTTGCTAGGCCATTTTGTTCTGCCATCAAAATTTGAAGGAATGGAAGTCTCATCATAAACATACTTTATGGGCTCCATATTTCTTACCTAAAAGAAAATATGAAAGTACAGCCCAATTACTTTTGATTACAAGCTTGATTATCTTAGACCATTAAAATTATCTAGGCTGATGACAAAAATAGCATAAATATTTCTCTAGCTGCACAAATGCTATTATTAAGGAAATGATTAAATGAACCATAAGGTAGTAGTAAGCATTATTAAAACAAAACACGAGCTGACTGCATTGCTCATATGGAAAGAAATTTTTCCTGGTAGTTAATAAAAGTAATGTATATATGCAATCAGCATACATGGGTCATGTTCATGTTACATTACAGTAAATCATAAATAAGTAATAAGTAATTTATCACGCTTGATATACCCCGCGCTCTGGTTCCAACGTTCCAAGTTTGTATAGTAATGCGTCAGACAACTTTCTTCCCCAAAATTCAGTGTAATTACCGGCTGACCAACTGTAATCGCCTTCGTTCAACGTTTGAATCAGACTCGACTCTATCATGCAATCATCTCTTTCGCAAAGTAGCTCAAATGAAGTTGGATCCGTTGGTGACCGTTCACACTTACTGCATATTACATTAAAAAATCGGTATTATCAGAAAATAGTGTAAAATAATTAATTAATTTGGTTAATCAATTTATCCAGCTTGTAAAGAAAAATAGTAAAGATCAAGTAATACGAATACAGACAGCATACAAAACAATAATCTTGGAAAT
>JAQFYG010004746.1:0-10685 GCA_034694325.1 Entomobrya corticalis | reverse complement strand
AAATCTGAATTGAATCAAGTTACTGGAGTTGCTGCAGATCTGAAAGGTGAATATCCGGAATGGAATTCCAGTTTTGTGAATGGAGAAATAAAATCGCTGGAGGAGAGACTTCATAAGTGCAGAGGTCATATTGGCACCGTAAACACGGTTTTACTTTCAGTTTTGGAAGCGAAGAAAAACGACGAGAAGGTTCTGTCTGTAGATGAAGTACAGGAAACTACTGAAGTTGCCCCCTTGACTCCGGAAGCTGAAGACATAAGTGATCAAATTGGAGTCAGTGCTGCAGAAGAAGTTAAGGTTCCTGAGGAGCCTCAATCCGTCCCTCTCCAGGAATCGATAGAAATCACAGCACAAATCAGTCAAGAACCGGAGGCAATCGATTCCAAGAAAGATGAGGTCCCACTTGAAAAAGACACTGATATCATTAAAGAAGCTGAAGTGAGTGTTCCAGAGATCGAGGTCTTACCGGAAGTTGATCATTCCAAGGATCTCCAGAACAGGGAGCAGGAAATCAAGAAAAATCTGATAAATATGGCGGATAAATTGAAATCACTGGAAGATATCATTAATCAGTGCAGTGATAGTACAGGATCTAGTGACGACATCTTGAAGAGAATAGATACTCTAAGGAAATCTGAAAAGACCTGTCAAAATTTGAAAGATGAAGAAAGCCAAGTTGCAGGTCACATTTCTGATCTGAAGGGAGAATATCCTGAATGGGATTCCGGTTTGGTAGATGCAGAAATGAAGTCATTGGAGGATGAACTGGACAAATGTAAAAATCTTATTGGTACTGTGACCACCGTCTTACTTTCCGTTTTGGAGGCAAAGAAAAAAGAAGATGAGAAAGATGTGGTTTCAGATGAAGTACAGGGAAAACCGGAAGTCACGGAAGAAGCTTCGTTGTTGGTGGCGACTCCGGGAGTTGAAGTTACACAAGCTGAGTCAGTAGCCACAGAGGTCGCTGAAATTCCTGAAGATCATGAGCTTATCCAAGAATTGATAGAAATCAGTGGAAAAGTTGACACTGCATCTGAACCAATTGATTCCAAGAAAGATGAGATGACACCTGAAGATATTGTTACCATCCAAGAAGCAGACATTTTGAAAGATATCGTTCCAGAAAGTGAGCTCTTACCGGAAGTTGATCATTCCAAAGACCTGGAGAACAGGGAACAAGAGATCTATAAAAATCTGAAAAGAACAAAAGATAATTTGAATCTTGTAGAAGATACCATTGTCCAATGCAGTGATAGCACCGGATCTAGTGACGACATCTTGAAGAGATTAAACACTCTGAAGCAATCAAAGAAGGATTGCCAAGTTTTGAAAGATCAACAAAACCAAGTTACTGGACACGCTGCAGATCTCAAGGGAGAATATCCTGAGTGGGACTCCAGTTTGGTCGATGCAGAAATAAAGTCATTGGAGAATGGAGTGGACAAATGTAAAAATCACATTGGTACAGTGACCACCGTATTGCTTTCCGTTTTGGAAGCAAAAGAAAAAGAAGGTGAAGCACAGAAAAAACCGGAAGTCACTGAAGATTCGTTGTTGGTGTCGACTCCGGAAGTTGAAGATGTCGCCAAAGAGGTCACACCTGAAGACATTGTTACCACTCCGGAAGCCAATATTGCGAAAGATATCGTTCCAGAAGCTGAAATCTTACCGGAAGTTGATCATTCCAAGGACCTCCGGAGCAGGGAACAGGAACTCAAGAAAAATCTAGTAAATATGGCGGATAAATTGAAATTACTGGAGGACACCATTAACCAGTGCAGCGACAGTACTGGATCCAGTGATGACATTTTATTGAGAATAGAAACTCTGGAGAAAACGAAAAATGTTTGCCAATATTTAAAAGATGAACAAAGTCAAGTTGGTGGTCACATTTCTGATCTGAAAGGGGAATATCCTAATTTCGAATCCAGTTTGGTGGATGCAGATATGAAGGAATCGGGTGAGAGGTTGGAGGGGTGCAGAAATCAAATTGGCGCAATTAAAGCAATATTGCTGTCAGTTTGGGAGGCAAAGAAACAGGAAGAGGATATTTCCGAACTGGCACCTGAACAACCAGATAAGATGGAAGTGGAAGTTATCCCACCAGAAGTAATTGCTGTGGAAACGGAAGTTCTGGAGAAGGCTCAGGTTACCCCGGAGATTGTAGATATCACAGAAAAAGTGGAGCAGTCACCGGAGGTCACCCAAGAAATAATTGCAGTGGTCACCACAGACACCATGGAAACCGAGAAGAAACAAGACTTATCTGCACACAGTGTTGAAGCTGTCACTGGCGTCAAAGATGACCTTCCAGAGCAATTGGAAATTCAAGACGAACCTGAACCCTCCAAAGATCTGGAGAACAGAGAAAAAGAAATCCAAAATGACTTGAAAAATATAACAGAAAAGCTACAAAATTTGGAGAGAAACATTGCCAAGTGCAAGGATGACGACAAACCAGGTTCCACCACAGACATTTTGGAAAGCATTGACACCCTGATGGCAGCACAAAAAAGTTGCAACGATTTGAAACCAGAATTATACCAAGTCTCTGGACACATTTTGGACATCAAAGGCGAATATCCAGATTGGAATTCTGGTACAGTCAGTTCGGAAATCAGGAGCTTGGAGGAGAGATTGGAAGCCTGCAGAAATGAAATTGGAGCACTGAATTTTGCACTTCTGTCTAGTTTGGAGATGGAGAAGCAGACAGTTGGAGATGAAAATGTTTTTGAAGAACCTGTAAAGGAACCTGCTCAAATTGAGACACTACAAGTACAAGAAGAAGCAGGTGCTCGTAAACCTGAAGAAGTTACCATTCCAGAAGAGAAGGCACCTGAAAGTGAACAACCTTCAGAAACTCCAGTTAGTCAAGAGGTGCCACCACCGACTTTGGAACCGGAAGTGGTAATTGTTCCGGAAGTGACATCAGAACCTGAAGATGCTAAAAAGAGGAAAAAATCGAAAAAGAAAGGAAAGAAGACGCCATCCACTGAGAAGGAATTGTCTCCTGAAGTTCCTGGCGTTTCTGAAAAACCGGAAGTCAAAAAGGAGGTGGAGGTTCCTGAACAAATTGTTCCTCCATCGATTGAAACTGAACAAAAACAAGAATCTGTGGAGGTGGAACAAGCACCTGAAATTGTTATCGATCATTCCAAAGACTTGGTGGAAAGACAGGAGCGAATTCGAGAAAATATGGGAGATGCTGGCGACAAATTGCAAATGTTGGAGGAAGCTATTTCCAGATGTGAGGGGTGGACAGAGTCCAATGAAGACGTTCTGGAGGGGGTGAAAGCTCTCGAGGAAGAAGAAAAGCTTTGCCAGAATTTGAAGCCAGAACTAAACCAAATTGGAGCTAACATGGCTGACTTGAAAGGAGAATATCCTGAATGGGAGTCAAGTTCCATGAGTAAAGATCTGAAGGCGATGGAGGAGAGGTTGGAAGCCTGCAAAAATAAAATAAATGCGGTGGAATCAGCACTCCATTCAATTCTAGAGAAAAATCAAAAGGAAGCTGAAAAGGTGCCAGTATTACTATCTGAACCAGTACCTGATGTCATCACTGAGATTAAAACTGAAGCAACAGCTCCAGAACCATCAACTTTGGAAGCCGAAGCTGAAATTCCAGTGATTAGTGAAAAAAGTGAACCAGTTCCAGAAGCTGTAACGCCCACAACCGTCGAGGTGAAAGTTGAAAAGCAAGATCAAGTCCCTTCAGATGTCGCCTTACCAACTTATGAAACAGCAGTTCAGCCAGAAAAGGTTATCCCGGAAGTGGAGCCGGAGGAGAAGAAAAAGAGTAAAAAATCCAAAAAGAAAGGAAAGAAGATTCCTTCCTCGTCCACTGAAAAGGAACCTTCTCCAGAACCTGTCCAAGTTTCAGAAAAACAAGAAACTCCAGAGGTGGCTCCTGTCACAGAAATTGCAGTACCACTTGAAACGGAAACGAAAGAAGACCTTCCAGAAGAAAAACAAAAGCTGGAAGTTGAACCACTTGCACCAGAACCGGAAGTATTCAGTATGGATCTGGATCTAGAAGAAAGGGAGGAGCAAATCCGAGAAAATATGAAGCAATCAGAAGATAAGTTGCAAAAATGTGAAGACACCGTTAAAAAATGTGAAGAATTGGACAAAAATTCCGTTGCCGAAATTTCGGATGGAATTAAAGCTCTTGGTGAAGCCATGGTGTGTGACGATCTGAAAGATGAGTTTGGCCAGATCTCTGGTCATATCGCTGACCTGAAGGGAGAATATCCAGATTGGAGGTCATCCCAAATTGATGCAGATATGAAGACTATGGGAGACAGGCTAGATGTCTGCAAAGATCATATTGGCGCTGTACACACAGAGCTGTTGTCGTTACTAAATAAACCGGAAAAGGTATTCCCACCCGAATTCGAACCACCAATTTATGCGAAGGCAGCTATTGAAACCGTTGAAGATGAAGATGTCGACCTCGACCAATTGACCGCTTCTGGAGGAAAGGATATCCCAATATTTTCAATTATCCCGGCAACGCCGGATACAGAAACGCCGGAGCACAGACCAGATCAAGTATTTTCTCAAGAGAAAACTGAAGCAGTAGCTTTAGCGACCTCGGATGATAAGGATGAGGCACCATCTAGTGAGGATGACGACTATATTTCTTTTGTCGCTCCAGCAATGGGTGATGTCATCGAAGAAGCGGAAAAGTTGGTGGATGAAGTTCTTTCGGCGGCTGGAGCTTCTTCACAGGCTGGAGACTTAGATGTTCCGGAAGTGGAGGTCTCCGTCAAAGAAGATGACATTCCTGAAAGGTCAGTTGAAAAAGCAACAGTTTCTCTGGAGGAATTATCCCAAGTTACCCATGATATTATTCAAGATGTTACCGTATCCGGAGAAGTAGTCAAACCGGAAGTTGTGCCGAAGGAGGGTTTGGAGGCGATCAAGAAGCAAATAGAAGAGGTCACAGGAAAAACAGAAACTTTGGAGGGAACAGTTTCTGCAATTGCCATATTTGGAGCAAAGATTGGTACAAGTGCTGATATTTTGGAGGGAATAAAAACGCTGGAGTTAATGAGGAAAATCTGTCAAGATTTGAAAGATGAAGTGAGTCAGATTTCGGGACGTGTTGCAGACATGAAAGGAGAATATCCAGTTTGGAACGCCAGTTCTGTTAGTGAAGATGTGAGGGATTTGGAGGAAAGATTGGAGGCGTGTAAAAACCAGATTAACGGTGTGAACTTGACACTCCAAACTAATTTGGAGAAGGAACACCAGAAGTTCGAAGTGGTGCCTGAAGAAACTGTGGAAGAGGAAACGGCTCCTGAGTCGTTGGAGACCGATATTTTGGAACCTTTGCCAAAATCAGTTGTTGCAGATTCGGAACCAGTTCCATACGAAGAGTCGCAAGTTCTGGAAAGTGTAGAAGAAAAACTGGTGACGCCTGTTCCCGCTGCGGCTCCAGAAGTGGTAGACTTAGCGCCAGTGACCATCGCTGAGGTGGAGGAGAAGCCAGCTGTCAAAATTGCTGTGGAATCCACCGATTTACTTGCAAATGCGCCAGAAACCCAGTCAGAAGCAGAAATTTCTCCGGTAGTTGAGCCCTCCAAAGATCTGGAGGAACGAGAACAGCTTATCCAAAATAATTTGAAAACGGTAGCGGACAAATTGAAAATATTGGAGGACACCATCTCAGGTGAAGATACAACGGGATCGGAAGGTGACATCTTGGAAAAAATATATGCTCACTCTGAAGCACAGAAAATGTGTAATAATTTGAAAACTGAGTTAAATCAAGAATCTGGACATCTTTCTGACCTGAAAGGAGAGTATTCTGAATGGGATACCAGTTTGATAAGTTCAGAAATTAAGGGACTAGAAGATAAGCTGGAAGCTTGTAAAAATCAAATTAATGCAGCTAATATCACCCTCAATTCCATTTTGGAGGAGAACCAACAACAGAAAATTGAAGCAGTTATTGAACAACCCGTCTCGACGGAGAAAGAAAGTACTCCCGAAAAGATGGAGGAAATTGTCATTTCACCTCCATCAATTGCTGAAGATGTTGTCCAAAAGGAACCTGCAAAACCGAAAGTGTTGGTTCAACAGGAAGAGGTAATCCAGGTTCAAGTTCCAACTGAAGAATCTCAGGTCACCCCAGATGAAAAGACATCTGAAGTGGAGGTTCCAGAAAAACGGTTGGAAGTTGCCCCAACTGCCGCTCCAATCGACATCATCTTGGCACCTGCGACTGTAGCTGAAGCAGAGCCAGTAGGTGAAGCTATTCCAGAAACTATCGATTCCAAAGACGACATATCAAGTGAAGTTATCGTTGCTGTGACTGATACCCTCCAAGAAACAGAAGTCCCACCAGAAATTGAGCCCTCCAAAGACCTGGAGGAAAGGGAATATCAATTACATCAAACTCTAAAAATTATAACGGAAAATGTGACCAAATTGGAGGAAATCGTTGCTGGAAGCGAAGATAGCACTGGATCCAGCGCTGATATTTTCGAAAGAATAAAGACACTCGAAAGTGTCAAGAAAGTCGATGACAATTTGAAGTCTGAATTGAATCAAGTGAGTGGTCGTAGTGCAGATCTGAAAGGGGAATATCCAGAATGGAATTCCAGTTTTGTGAACGGAGAAATAAAATCACTGGAGGAGAGGTTGGATAAGTGCAAAAGTCATATTGGCACCGTAAACACGGTTTTACTTTCCGTTTTGGAAGCGAAGGAAAAAGAAGATGCGAAGGAGGGGCCTGCAGATGAAGTACAAGATGTAGTACTGGAAACTACTGAAGTTACCCCCTTGACTCCGGAAACTGAAGATATAGGTGATCAAGTTGAAGTCAGTACTGTGAAAGAAGTTAAGGTTCCTGAGGAGCCTCAATCTGTCCCCGTCCAGGAGTCGATAGAAATCACAGCACAAATCAGTCAAGAACCGGAGGCAATCGATTCCAAGAAAGATGAGGTCCCACTTGAAAAAGACACTGTTACCATTCAAGAAGCGGAAGTGAGTTTTCCAGAGATTGAGATTTTACCAGAAGTTGATCATTCCAAGGATCTCCAGAGCAGGGAACAGGAAATCAAGAAAAATCTGAAAAATTCAAAAGATAACCTGAATCTTCTGGAAGATACCATTAACCAATGCAGTGATAGCACCGGATCCAGTGACGAGATCTTGAAGAGAATAGATGGTCTAAAGAAAGCTGAAAAAACCTGTCAAGATTTGAAAGATGAAGAAAGCCAAGT
Organism: Entomobrya corticalis; assembly: GCA_034694325.1. Classification (NCBI taxonomy): domain Eukaryota; kingdom Metazoa; phylum Arthropoda; class Collembola; order Entomobryomorpha; family Entomobryidae; genus Entomobrya; species Entomobrya corticalis. Next base: position 3,450 of record JAQFYG010004746.1, on the reverse strand, counting down.
TAGTGGACACATCTCTGATTTGAGGGGAGAATATCCGGAATGGGATTCCAGTTTGGTAGACGCAGAAATAAAATCGCTGGAGGAGAGACTTCATAAGTGCAGAGGTCATATTGACACCGTAAACACGGTTTTACTTTCCGTTTTGGAAGCGAAGGCAGTTGAGACTCCATCTCCATCAGTAACCGAAGATGTTATTGAAAAGGAGTCTGAAAAAACTGAAGTAGCAGTTCAACAGGAAGAAGTTGTCCAGGTACCAGTTCCATCTAAAGAATCTCTAGTTGGAGCCCCAGTTGAGAGACCACCTGAAGAAATTTCTCCAGAAAAACTGGTGGAAATAGTCCCAACTGCTACTCCAGTTGAAATGGAATTAATTTCTGAATCAAAACTTGAAAAAGAACCTGACAAGCAAACTGTAGAAGAACCTGAAGTCATTCCATCCGAAAGTGAAGCCATTTTACCTGAAGATGTCATTCCAGAAGAAGAAAGCTTTACAGAATTAGAACTCCAAACCGAGGTAGAAATCACGGAGTTGGAAATCCTACAATATATGAAAACGATAATGGAGAAATTAAAATTGTTGGAGGAAATTATCAACAAGTGCAATGATAACAGAGGATCAGGTCCTGAGATTTTGGAGAGAATAAAAACACTGGAGCAAGCACAAAAGAACTGTGAAAATCTGAAACCTGAATTAAGACAAGCGCAGGGACACATTTCTGACTTGAAGGGCGAATATTCCAATTGGGACTCCAATTTGATTGATGAAGATATGAAGGAAATGGAGGGAAAATTGGAGGGATGCAGAAATAAAATTGGCGCTTTGAATACTACTTTGGTTTCCATTTTGGAGGAACATGAAGCTGATGTCGCCAAAGATGTCGAGACTGAAAAAATCACAGTAAAAACGGAAATGGCAAGTACGGAGTCCAAACCGACAACAGAAAAACAAGAAACAACAAAGTCGACCTCTGAATCTTTGGAGGAGTCATCCCGTCCAGAAGGTGATGGTGGTGTCTTCCAGACAACTGTCCTTACCAAGATGGAGGAGTCCGAAAGGGAGCACGAGTCGTTGATTGAAGAGATCGAAATAGCAGAGCCATCCGAAAAGAAGGACAAGGAAGATGTCGAAAAACATTTACCGTTACCAATTCCTGAAGAAAAAACTGAAGCCAAGGTTATCCCTGAAGACAGTGTTCCAGAAAAACCAGAGGAAAGTAAACAAGTGCCTTCTTCCCAAGTTTCCGTTACAACAGCGACCATGTCTTTTGTGGAATCAGAGAGGGAGCAAGAGTCGTTAATCGAAGAGTTCGAGTTCGCCCGCTCGGAAGATGACTCCACGGAACCAATCTCATTTAGCGTTGACATGGACATGCAAACGGTCCCTGCAATTGATAAAATAACAACTCAAGAGAGTGCCACTTCCCCACCACCTGAGGAAGTCGTGGTCACTCAAGACAGTGGAACGTCCCCACCACCTAAAGCAATAACCACCCAGGAAACTGCTACATCACCACCTCCAGTGGTTGCCGTTGTAACAACGGAAAGTGCAACGTCACCACCTCCAAAAGATATCATCACTCAAGAAAGTAGCACTTCACCAGTTCCAACTGTCGCCGTTACAACAACAGAAAGTGCAACGTCACCACCTCCAATGGAAATCACCACTCAAGAAAGTAGCACTTCACCACCTCCAACGGTTACCGTTACAACATTAGAAAGTGGAACTTCTCCACAAAAGACCACTACTCAGGAAAGTAGTACATCGCCAACTCCGGAAGACATTGTGATAACAACAGAAAGCGGGACTTCCCCACCTCCAGCAAAAGAGAAGGTTCCCACCCAAGAAACTGGTACATCACCACCACCACCACATGTTACCGTTACGACAACAGAAAGCGGTACTTCACCACCTCCACAAGAAGAAACGATTTCCAGCCAAGATGTCGGAACATCTCCTGTGGCACCATCAACCGAAAAAAGTAAAGATGTACATGTAACAGCAAAACCCGATTCTGTGGAAATTTCCACCTCGACGGTGCCTCCAGACACGAAAGACATTCATACAGAAGCTGTACCCGAAACCTTGGACATTTCCACAAGTATCCAAAGGTCACCTGATGACACGAAAGACATTCATGTTCAAGCTGCCCCAGAAACCATGGATGTTTCTACTCATCCGACCGCTGTGGATTCCAAAGAAGCTCCAGTTTCAGCGACTCCAGAAGTGTTTGCAGTGTCCACCTCTCCACTGCCAACTGTGGAAACCAAGGAGGATGGCACTAGTACGACGCCACATCAGTTGTCAGAGGATGACGCCAGTACACAAACTCAGGTGGCATTATCAGAATCGAAGCCAGAAATTCAACTTCCTGTAGAAACCGCGGATGTACAGATGTCAACAGAAATTGTTCAGATGTCAGAAATGTCAACGTCGCCGTTACCAGCAGAGGCGTCTAAAGACGCTGAAACTTCAGCAAAACCTGATTCTGCAGAAATGGCTACTTCACCAGAAGACCAGGTGGACAATACCGTTACAACATCTGTGAAAACCGTTTACATCCAAGACGCTCCTCCATCGGATCCCCCGTCCATAGAAATACCAAGTGATAAGCATGAGCCAGTGCAGGTGGTCAACGTACCTGTGGAAACACATGTCACACTTGCAGAAGCCGTTCATGGAAAGAAGTTGGCACCCGCTGAGGAACCTGAAGAGGATGGGAGTCCGAAGAAGGGCAAGAAGAAAAAGAAGGGGAAAGATAAGAAGAAGGGTGGAGAAGATGTTAAGGTGCCTCCAGTTGAAAAGGAGAAGGAGGCGGTTGCGGTGGAGGAACCTTCTAAGGAACTTGAGAACAGGGAACAAGAAATCAAGGATAAAATTAAGAATATAACGGCAAGGCTACAAGATTCGGAGGAAACAGTTGCCAAACTTGATGGTGACGCAGAACCTGGTAAATTGGTGGAAGCTGAGAAGGGTTGTCAGGATTTGAAACCGGAAATCGGTCAGATTACGGCGCACGTTGCAGACATCATGGGAGAGTATCCTGATTGGGAGTCCAGTGTGATGACCGCTGATGTGAAGGGAATGGAGGATAGATTAGATGTCTGCAGAAAACAAATTGACACCTTGAAGAAGACACTCGAGGATAAGGCTCCAACGGTGCCAGCAGATCTTGAAGTTGAAGCTGTACTTCCTGAAGCCATCAGTGTTCCAGACTCTGAAAAAGACCTTTCTGTGGTATCCAAAGAAGTACAAATAGAATCAAAACCAGAAATTCCAGCAGTACCTGAAACAGAAGAAAAGAAAGTACCTGAAGAATTGAAAGAACCTGCTGGGCAGGAACCGGAAGTACCGCAGAATATCAAAGAGCAATCAGAAAAATCAGAAGCTGAACCGGAAGTCAGCAAGAAGATCAAAAAGTCAAAGAAAAAGAAAGGAAAACAGACATCTCC
>JAQFYG010004745.1:0-10685 GCA_034694325.1 Entomobrya corticalis | reverse complement strand
GACAGACGGACAGACAGACAGACATTTTTGCTCCCACCATGTATTTGTAGTAAGTCCCAGTACCTGGCACTTAATAAGTAATCCTATAAATATTTGAATGCCGTTGAACAGAGAGCTTCCTTTTTCAATTTTCGTAAATAAGTATGCTCAGTCCATTATTATTAAAACGTTGAATGGAACTTATTATTATTATTAAAGTTTCCAAACTATCGAATGTTGTGATTCAATCTTTTTAAATACAGACAATTAAATTGACCAAAACAGATCGCCAAAAGCATCTTCTTTCAGAACATGAGAGCATGGACAAATCTGATTAAAATTTAAAACTTTAATAAACTTAGGACTTCAAAATTAATTTATACTTTGTGGCATACCTTAAAATTATAAATTTTTGTAATAATTTTGACAGTAAAAATGCAATGTTGAGTTGGTGTTTGGTCCTCACAAGGTTCGATTTCCTTGAAAACCGAACTATTATGACAACTACTTCTCAAGCTTTTTGCATTACTACCTCTTGCATTATCATCCACCAAAAATACACATTTAGGCGATGAGAAAAAAAATTTTGCAGCCAATAAAAATCGGAACTAAAACAGCAAATGGCTGTTGTCGTGAGGAAGAAGACACCTGAGGAGATCATATGAGCTGAGCAGCTATTTTACCTGGTTTGTATAGACAACCATATAAAGTGTAACCTATAATTCTATAAAGTGACTAATACATTTTTTAAAAATTGAATTATAATTTGAAATCAGAGAATTAGATGCGCAAAGTAGATAAAAAATTTGTTGAATAGATTATCATCTTCATAAAAAATCAAACTTCATGACGATAATAATGAAAAGTTTAAGTTGATAATTATTAATTATTAATTTGCGTTAAACGATTCCCTGTATTGTTAGCTTCTATTATATTTTTAGACCCTTTCAGAACGACCTTTTGGATGCATCTACTCACTCAATATAAACATTTTTGCCTAAATTTTTATTTTTTGACGTCGTCACTTTGCAAATTTGAATAATGTTTTACTAGGAATAAATAGTAATTCCGCATTGCCACTGACCACTAGACAGAAGTGAATTGCAGTTTTGACCTTTAGAAAATATATGTTTATTTATATTTATTTATTACTCTCTTCCGTCCATAGATTATGGATTTATGAAAAACATAGAATTAATGATAATTTGTATTTTTTAATATTTTGAAGTTTGTCAAATTGTGGGTACACGTTTGGCCATGACGCCGTTTAATATATGTTCTGGGTTAAGATAGTCCGATGATAGGACAGATCGGTTAAACAATTTATTGATATCTTAATATATAATGCAGGAATAACAACAGGTCGCTCACTTCCTCCCGAAGTATCGGTTGAGATAACTTCAAATTTTCAGCAAACCAGCAATTTTCACTTAAATGCACTTATAGTAGATTAAATTGTTTCTAACCTCCATTGTTTTAAGCACTGGAAAAATGAATTTGTTCGCTAATTCCCATGATTTTAGATATTTCGATAATGAATGATTTATTATTAAATGGCATAAAATATTAATAACGGAGCATTGCGCATTTACAGTTTGGCTAATGGTTCAGATTTTTTGATATGACAGTATTTGTATAAATAAGTCCAAAAAGCCGTGTTCCCCCTTTAAAACTACTAAACTTGTGATGCAATGGCTCCGTGCTGCTGGCGCGGAGCACACAGAAATGCATACTGGTATTTTTTCACTAGCATTCGGTTGAGGTGGTTTAACTCAGGGCTAATAGATGGCGCTTGGGACGGCCGTAGCCCTAATTTTTATAAGCGTTTGGGAGATTTGTTTATATCAAAAGATTTTATATTTTCTCTTCTAAACGCGGATATAAATTATTTTGGGCCAGCGTGGTTTACAGTCTTGCAGTTCCCTCGTTAGTTCTAGTTTTTACAAATTTTAAGGAAAATTAAAGTACACAAGTGTTTGCTGCTTCTTTTTTAAACTTATGGCATATCTAGGCTTCTCTTTTAAACAAATTGGTCCTCAGTGAATATTTCCCTTAAACTATCTACCTTTCCATGGATTTCGTTTACATACATATGTTAATAAGTTATAGAGATATGATAATAATAAACAGAATATACTTAAAATAATGAATACTTCTCTTTCTCTTTTTATGACTCTTTCCACTTAAAGTATGCGGTCCTGAAAATGAGGATTTAGTCCAAGCCATATGATATCAGATTTGTACTCAATTGAATACGTTGACCTTATTGCAATAAATAAATTACATATGGTATGAAATTTCTAGGTGGTTGATGATCTTGCAAATCATTTTCTGAAGCCATACATTTTCAACAATTGATATTCCATCATGTACATAAGATTTTAAGAGTATGTCATGTCTATATCAATGCTCAGTTTTGAATGTTTCATGCTATTTAGTAATTACATCTTAATTATCTAATATCCAAAATGATGCCAGACCGTGTTTTAGATGCTTGTACTGTCGTAAAGAGAAAGCTTAAAAAACACTCGAGATGCGGACAGGCTTAGTAAGTTCAATTTCCATATTCAATGACGGCTATGGCGGCATCTCGGGCGAAAGAGCTGAGGCTTTCATTTCGTTTTTCGAAGTTATCTAACGTGCAAGACTGTCTCCTCACTTCAGAATTTTTACTTTACGGTTGTCTTTTAATTCATTTTCTTTTAATTTCGCCGTCAACAGGCCATCTTTTAACCCAAAACATGTAATAAATTGCGCTACGACCACACATTTACTTCATTCTCAAATTTCATGATATATGTTATTGATAAGAAATAAGTAACCAGTTTGTTTTCTAGCTTATAATTCATTTCAGTTTATTGTCCAGTTTACACATTTTATTTCATTTTCAGATTCAATATTTATCTGACCAACTAATTATTGATATATTATATTATCTTAGCTAACAACATGTAAAAGCGGCGTTTTGATCACACGTTTATTTTTATTATGACAAAATTACAAAATGAATAAAAAATAAACAAATTTGCCCATAAATTTCACAGTTTCCATAATACATAGCTCTTTTTTATAATTTGCATGCATTATTACTACTTGGAAGCTAAATTGAGAATATAATATGCCGTACAAATGATGGAAGCATTTTTCTAAAACAATTTTTTCTTACTACAAAATGAAATGATTGTGCGACCGCTTTACGCTGAGATGACTTCCGGAATGCAGTTTTACATATAATATTGTATGCTAGTTATACAATTTATTATGTTTGTCCATTTCCTGTGTGTTTGTTTATGAGATTATTCAAAAGCATTAATCAATGACAAAATTATATTGAATTTCTTCTCTCCCTGAATGTTACTTGATTGTAAAACGTTTCAGGAAAATGTTGATATTTTTTAAATGTTTAATGATTACACACTTCCGGTGTTCTTCGTTCATTGGATTTAGTCCTTTTGAATCGAATTAAATCTCCAGTTCAGTTGTCCCGACTGGACCGAACTATGTTGCTCACACTGAATGTTACACCAGGAATGCTGATTTTAATCGCAAATTACTGATTAGGTTTTGAATTTGTTCTCAAAGTTGATCATTTTTTTCATTTTAGATATTATGTCAACCTAAACGCAATTAAATTTTAAAATATATTTTTTAAAATTTAAGTATAAATAAAACTAAAGTTCAATGTGTTTTGACTGTTTTAAACTATAATTTGTCCATTTATTTGTTATGTTCTTACGCTCCTCAGATCTATTTTCATAAAATCCAGTAGATATTGTACGGTAATAATTAAAGGAGAAGTAAAATATTTTCAGCCTTATATAATTATCTATGTTTTTCATCCATTTCCAGGATTCATGATTCATCTATTAAAGTAGAAGACTTCCTGAGCTCAGAACAAATACTGTACGGCGTAACAACGTCACATTTGTTTTCGCGTTTTATAAAATTCTAAGCAAATGAGTTAAAGTGATTACTGACCCTTTCCCAAATTTTAGATTATAAGCAAAAACGAGACTCAATTTTAGTACAACATAACTTATCTACTGTTTGGTATGCCATGAAAATATCAGTTAGGATGCTTGTTAATTTTTTAAAAGATAACATATGTCCAAAACAGAACAAATCATTTGGAAATAAACCGCCATTTGGTTTGAAGTTCTACTTATTCTGAAAACCCTGCATTTATCTTCCTGAGAAACTGAGATTTTACACAACAACTATTGTCGTTTGACTGTGGTTTGACCGAAATTAAATCAGCTGCTTCTAGTAAGTATTTAACTGTCGTCTTGGACTTTGACTATACTTATTCTTCATAATAATTTGCCCGTAAATCGGCGAAGACACCAGATCTACGTCATTTAGCATAATATTACGACCGATACAAATAGTAAGCGGTGTTGCAATGTTACAATTTTTTTTACAAAAATCTATGCAAATGTAGAAATGCTTGTTTGCTCTTTCTCTTAGAAACTTTAGATTAAAACCAAATGCAACAGTCAACATAATTAACTTTTGCTTTCAGTTTTAATCTAAATTATTAAATAAGCTGTTGACTCCCTCTGATTCTTTTTTCCAAAATGCACTCTTCAAGTGAAACAAATAATTAGTGCTTCAAGTGGAAGTCCGAATAGGTAAATTGCTCTTCGTTTTGTAGCATGGATATAGTGGCATTAAGTCCTTACATTTAGTTTGGTTTACAGAAAAAACAAAAATTTCATTTTACTACATTTCATCAAAACGTCATAACGACACATTTAAAAAACCTCAGCTTTTACAAAATTCCAAATGAATGGAAAATGCACAAACTCGCAAACTATTTTATAAATGTTCCCTATAACAGTACCTGTATTTTATACTAGTTTCTTCTCGGTTTGCTAATGCAGTGTCTTTAAACAGAGAGTTTTTTGTGATTATCTATCCGTCCTGCTTAATCGACATCAACAATCGTTAACTCTCATTTAGAAACTTTTCGACTTCGTTATGAATCTGATATACTGAAAGTCTAGTGTGTCGGCAGTATTAACACCATATTTGCCTACATTTTAACAGGCCTACCAAACTTAATGAATGTTTTTGTTATAAATATCAAAATTAGAAATAAAAGTGTCATGGAACACTAAGAGTCTCTGCTCATTGCTATATTTATTTCATCTGAAATCGTTATTCATCCAAATAATATTTTGATCAAAACAGACCCACCATTGCTGTTTCATAATTGAATTCTGTTTATATTTCATCTTAATTTAAACCTTTATGTACCGCCTGCAACGTCAAAAATGCCGACAATATTTTTGAAGGGCGCGTTGTATTTAATCCAGAAAATGTAATTAGTGGCATCATAGCGTCGCATTTACTTCCGTTTATGTTTTCCCCGACTGTGATATAATGTACTATAATTAAAACTTTCTGGATTTCACCATTAAAAGAAAATCGATTGTAGTTGAAATTTCATTCTATACCGTACATAATCCCATATTACTTTGCGTCAGACGCGGACAATTGTTTTGAATCCATCATATGTCATACAGGATCAGCTCAAAGGAAATATGAAACGACGTCATATCACATTAACTTGCAAGAAGATTTTCTTTCAATATTCAATTTAAAAAAATATTCATTTTTATTGCCACGTTATCCAGGATAATTAGATTTTTTTGTGATGATTTCCTGTAAATTACCGTCCATTTTGAATGCGGTTTTATGTATTTGTCAGAATATGATAAGATAAGCTTATCATATCATTTCTGTAATGCACAGCCAAATTTATTTTTGCAACAACAACAAAAATAAACAAACGGCATTACAGGGCAACATATACTTCCGTTTCTGTAAAATTCTAATCAAATATGAAAAATACAAAAACGTTTATCATTCGTTTCTGAAATTTTAGAAATTAAGAGAAAGCCCATTTCTTGTGACATATAACATGAAACGCGCCCTACGTTAAGTTTTATTGTGAACTACCAAAACCGTTCCCCGTTATACAGACGACCAGCGTCTTTCCCAATAACGAAGGAGATTCGTTGTAAAACTTAATTTGATTAATAGTTTAATAATCTATTTTCAAATTGTTAATTGTTTTCTGGTGGTTAAAAATAATTTATAATGTAGTCAGTCATGTTTGGAAAAGGGCAAAATAGCTGACAGTATTTGTTGTAGCTTATCATCGTAATATTTTGCCATTTTGAAACAAAATATAGATATTTTCCTTCATTTTTCTCTGTAATGTTACGAACTTGTAGTTATATTCGATGAAAAGTACAGTTTTGTCCATTTTCAGAATTCTATTTCATTCAATTCTCGGATGATTTTGATTGAGTTATTAAAGATTTTAAGATTTATATAAAACAAAACACCACATATTTTACCAACTGATCTGTTGTAGAGATATAGGTGCTGCTTCAATGCTATTTGAGTAAAATGGCGTGGAAGCTGCCATGTGCAGTTCAAAAAATATATGCAGTTTTCCAAGCAGATTTTCAGATATTTAAGGAAAACTCTGAAATCGTTTTCTATTTTTTAAACCATTGCTTATTATGCACGTGCTGCATTTACTACATTACGGACAAACTGCAGTAACTTAATGGGGTTTTCCATATTTGCCTGCCCGTTCACAGATTCAAGCTTTTCATGTATACCAAGAAACTCTGTTGTTTCCAGCGAATATTTGATGACGTATCCAATTTGATCAGGATCCCATCTATTTGTTCAACTTCCTGCAGACATATTGACCCAATGACCTATTTCCTTTCTTAACAATAGAAACCCAAATAATGTCATAAACGGCGTCAATATGTCGCATTTTGTTTACAAATACTAAAATAAGCAGACACTACTAAAAATATTTTGGGTCGGGTCGGGTAAGCAACTAGGTTGATTTTAGAAGTTCATTCTAGCATTAAGGATTTTTGTTATATTTGCAGTTTGTATATAGCACGATTTACTGAAGTTCAATCAAACTTTAAAACTGTTTACAAAAACAAGAAAATAAAAACTGAAAGAAACAAAATCAAGAAATGGGTTGTGTTGTGGTGAAATGTGAATGCTCTTGCATTTAACTACAGTGCTAAAATACGGACATCTTTGATTTTATCATTTTATTATTATTTAAATAATTTAATTAAATAATGTATCTGCTGAATAAATGTCAAAATTAGGCATGAAATGGAAAAATGAAACAAAATCTTTCCATATTTGCCAAGATGTGTTTTTGCTCAGAAGTTGATTTTATTTAAGTAATAGTTCGGCCGAGAGTGACGTGTTATTATTACAAAATTAATAGTTATGCTTTAAACTTCGCTGTAATTTTATTTCATTTCTGCAGTCATTATGTTGCATTAATCTGATAAATTCCTACAGCTGAAACTCAGCCCTTACAAAACAATGAACGACGTCAAATAGTTATATTTACGTCCAACAAAAATTTCTCCAAACAAAATTATTTAAAATTCCACATTTTCCATGATAATTAGATCTTTTGTGAATAAATAATGGAATTATCTATCATTTCAAGCAGCACGTCATTTTGTTAAAAACCGTTGGAAACGAGATTTGAGCTTTTTGATTCATATAGGGATTAGGTAAAAACAATGATGGACAGCTCGTTGCTCATTCATTCCTTCGGTTTTCAGTCAAATGTATTCTAAATATTGCATGAAAACTGTTTCTAAAAATACCGAGCTCATCAAGTGAAAAGAAGGCAAGGCTGTGTGCATATGAACAACGTATAATGAATCATGTTCCTTCTGTAACGTGTTATTGTAAAAGAGTCAATAAAAATGAAAAAAATAATAATTAAAAATCAAACGGAAGAAAAATGGGGAAGCTTAATAATAAATAAATATTGCTGTGCGAGTAAGATAAAAGTTATTTTCCATTTTGCTCTTCTTAGAAGATTACGGAAAATGTTGTAACGCATTCTTTACTTTGGCACCTTTGTTCATTATACACGTGCTGTATTCTGCGATCATTTATATATTTAATAGCAAATAACACCATTGCTATGAGGTTTTGTGTGTGTCTGTTCGTCCTTCAATTCAAGCTTTTTAGATTTATTTAACATTTTAATGTACTATTTCAGTTAAAAACTAAAAGTAAAGTGCAATGAGTTAAATGCTTCCAGTAATTTTTTTGTAACAATTTGGCATTCTTACCTATTCTGGATAATACTCCGCTCACAATTAAACACAATACAAAATCTTAGGCTTGGTTACTCAATCAAAGCCCGGTACATATAAAATGCGGCGTTACAACGTTACGACTACCTCTGTTTAAAAAAATATAACAAGTATTTCAAGTTTACTATTTTTCTTTAAATCTTTGGATTATAGAAAAAAACGAAACTCAATTATGGCGACTTATTAAATGAATGATCTCCGGTGTTTTTTATTTCCCTAATTGCACTCTTCAAGTTTATTAAATAGTTGGTGTTGAATGTGGACGTAAATAAGAAGTTTACTCTAGTTCTTTTCTGATCAAATCTTGAATCTGCAGCCAAAACAGGCAGTGTAATATTTTCAGTGATAAGAAGTAATAGTTACAACAAAATACTTTTTAATTATATAAATTTAATGGTAAATATTTGCCCATATAGATAGTTAAAAATATATTTTTATGTTCAATTTGTATTTTAACAAATCTTGGTACTTTTATTGTGTAGTCATATTTATATTTTGTCTAAAATGTCTAGAATTTTCGCTGCAGTAAAACATTTACTTGCTATTTTGCAACGAAAAATAAAAATAGTTTCCTTGAGTTCTTTGTTGCTCCATCTCAAATTTGCACAGGATATCGTCAAACATTTTCGTTAGGTATATTACTTTACTATATTTAGCTTCTTTTTTGGCATCTATTATGGTGAAATATCACGAAAACCCGAACTAATTGTAAGTTAAAGTTGCAACTATACAAATAAATAAATAAATGTGTTTTAGCAACTAATAATATTAGTTTATTTATATATTTAACATATTTATGTTTGCTGTGCCTCATTCCTATCAACAAGAATTTCCAATTTATTTATTTTATGACATAGTCACTATTAATATTTTTCAATTATTTTTGTGCAATCAATAGTTTTACTGCAGCAATCGTTTCAGCTGTTTTTCAAATATGGATAATTGCATTTGATTTATAATAGATTTTTATTGAATTTGTTTCTTGTCGTTACCAATAAAGGAGCTCTTTCAAAAATATTGTTCATATGATGAAATTTGCTGCCCAGTTTTCTTTTATATTTTTCATAAAAAAATTTTAAAATGGAACAAATTAAATTTGCTGAATCCGTTAATATTGCTAATCATGCTCGTTTTATTCCAACTGCTTATGTATGGAATCACTATAATGATTGTAGTATCTTAAGTGGTCCGTTTAATTCTTATGCTGATACCAATGGATTGTTATCCTGATAATGTTTCAACTTGACGCATCTATTTTAAAATCGGTCGCGAAAAACGTTGATAAAATAAATATGACCGCCATCATTTTACAGTATAAGGATGGCAGCATGCGATCTTAAGCAAGGAATGCATAGAAAACTTTTGAGTTCCAAACGATATAGTAATGTCAATAAACCATGATGACTCGTTCTATTTGTTGATGGCCTGATTGTATTGAATAAAGCATCAATTGCATGCAATCTTAGATGAAAATACCCTTGAAACACTACAATTTTTGATTCATTTAATACAAATATAACTTTCACAATATGAAAAACGAGGTTTAGATAACATTTAAGTTATTGTAAGATTACTGCTAAATTTAAATATTTTCAGCAAAAAGTAGGTTAGCGCAAAGTTCACGAAATCTAAATTCATAGCTGATTCATAGCTGGAAGAATGGCTAATGAAAAACGAATTTCATTTTCTTATGAAAGGATCCAAATTTAATGACGTCTAAACTATACCGCCACATATGAATTACTAATCGAAATATTTTGAAATAACTAACAAAAACATTGTAAAAGGGTAAATTTGATTATTTTATCTGCTTTAATGAAACTAAAAAGTAAAAATAATAATTTTAAAATGTTGATTTCTGCACATCATTGGTAAATATAGCCATGGCTAGTACACACGGAAACTTACTCATTACTTAAATGCAATCCAGGCATTTACAGAACTCAAAAATATGACAAAAACATAAATCATTTCTTCTCTGCACAATCTTCGATTCGTAAATAGTGATAAGTGATTAGTACCTTTCTGTATTCAGCCAATCGTACCCTGTTAACACCATTATCTTTCTGCTGTTTGCCTACTCTTTTTACTAATTACTTCCTTTCACTTCTATCTGTACTTATTGCTCCGAAAGGACCACATCTTTTCATCTGACTTATTCAATTAAGTTAACGTATTTTACATCACGGCGTAAAAAATAAGCCATTTCCATTCGTTGTTCAGACCATTCCTTTTGACAAAGTGGACATCTCTTGTTCTGCTGTACCCATTGGGCCAGAAAAAAGTGATAAAAAGAGTGATTTTATTTACCCCGTACGACCACACATTCTGGTTGTTTCCCACCGGTTTGTCGACTCGCATCTTCCTGGCATCTTAGACACGCATCAGAAGGAAATAAAAAATAGGTACAAAAATTATTAACAAAATATCAACCATATCGATGTCCGATGCGTATTATTATTGGCACACTTGACTATTGGAAGTCAATCAAATATTGAACTGAATGGGTCATGGAAAGTTAGGTGGAAA
>JAQFYG010004744.1:0-10688 GCA_034694325.1 Entomobrya corticalis | reverse complement strand
TACACGGATCTACATCGCATGACCTTTCGACTGATATGCTACACAACTTGTATAGTTGGACAACTTCTGAGATCATTGATCATTCGACGCAACGGATAGCTTCAAAATCCTCTGTCCTTTTATTATATAGATTTTTCATCCTCTTTATCCAGAATTTTATTTTTAAAATAAAAAAACTCATATTTACTCGGCGTCCAAGTCCAACCTCATAATAATCATTATCATATTTTTTTCTTAAAACATGCGTCAGTACTTTCTCAAGTGACTTACCGTATAATTTCTTCTTTTTAAGAAAAAAAAAATTTATTGTTAACTCTTTCTCAAGTTACTTTACTTTATACAATACACACAATTACATTTTATTTGCATTGTTGTCCACCATTTCATAATCTGACAATTGCTCCTTTCTTAGAAGAAAAATACATTTTATAAGAAGCATAAAACACGCCACATATAAACCAGATATCATCTTTACCTTTAGCTTGGTTTAGAATTTAGATTGACGCAACCAGATTAACATTTTTTTAGAATACTTTTTCTACTTGGAAAGGAAATGTAACACGTAAACAGGTAACAAGACCAAGAAACTCAAGAAGTAAACTTCTTAGATATTTCATCATCCTCATCGTCTCATCCTTTTTAGATTAATTAACTAGACAAGATGGTCATTCTATACTCCAGTCCAGGAGTAAAGTGACCAGTCCAGTTTTTTTTTATTCTTCTTCTCCGGTAGCGTTCCATATCCTATATAAAGCGGATATACATTACGTAAAAAGTTTTACAATAAAGTGTAACCATAGCAACCAGAGAAACTGAGAGCACCTTATGGTCCAGCTAAAGAAGAGGTCCCCTCTTTTACATTTTTTTGCATTTTATTTATTTTTTCTTGAGCATTTTCAACGCCACAAACCATTTTTTTACTCTTAGGCAGCCCATTAGTATGCATGTACTCGCCTTATCATTATTATCTTGTAAAGCGCATTATTAACTACCTGGCTTGTAGCCTGTACGCATCATATAGAAAAACAGCATATAACACGAACATCCAACACACGAAAAACATGTATCCTTCGAAAAATATATAAAGATTTAATGAAATGGTAGCAGTTTTCTCAGGAGCAGCGTCCAACTTGAGCATGAACAAAAAAAAACTTTATTTTTTTCAGATGATAAGAATCAGAGCCTTCAGGGGAAAATATATATACATATAAGAATATTATGAACCTTTTTTCTTTTCTTTCTTTAAAAAAACCGGTACATTGCGTTAATAATCCATCAAAATCTCTTGTGCATTCTGAATAATAGGAAGATATACAGAGAAAAAAAGTTGACTTTTCTTCTGAGCAAGCTTCTTCCAATATAATTATTTCTAATAAATATCTATAATAATCATATATATTTTTATATGGATTTTTGTTTCCTTAAAACTTGCTCTGTTTGATGCTCTGCTCATGTGAGCGAAATGATAATAATATTTTTTGGTGGTTTTCCATCTGTTGTGCTTTTGGGATGATATACCCTTAATCTAGTTTTTTATAAAGAAAAAAGTGCATAATTGTTAGGATGATAGAAAGGATAAAGCTCCAAAAAATATTGTAAGTTTTTTTATTATGGATCGTTGTTGTCGGTAAAAAAAAGCTACTGGTCCTGCATTTCTAAATAAACCTTATAACCAGTTTTCTATTTTCTTTAAGGTGATCACTTTAACTTTGCATGCGTTCATCTTTGCACCAGAAAAGGTACTGGAAATTTTAAAAGTTGGACGACATGCAAAAGAAATTTTTTTTGAAGGAGAAATATGATTTTAAGTAAAAGTGGCTATTAATAATAATATTAAAAGGGTTGTATACTTGTAAGTTGTTAATGTAATGACTTTGGTGGTTGTTGGTGGTAAAGCACAACAGTTGAATACTAAACAGGAGGAAAGACCTGTGGAAGAACTTTGACGACGACTTCTGTTTCGTTTTTTTATTGTTATCACTGCCGGTCTTCAACTGTTCGGGTGCATGTCGGTTTATATTTTTTTTGGCAGTGTGCATGCCTCATGTCTTGAGTCTGAAGTTCATCGTAATGACATTCATGGTATTGTTTAGATTTTTTAGAAAGGGTTAAAATATATGAGAGAATGATACATTCATATTCACAGTAAAACAAGTCGTTATTATAAAAGAAGAAGATGGTCGTCTATTTCATTCAAAAAAAAGTTGTTTATATATTTTTTTCTGTGAGAGAATGACGACGATGATGGGTATTCAGAGATTCAAAATATCATATAATCATGCAAAGTAGCTTGGAAGAAGAAAATGGTCGCCCACCATTCACCAGAAGAATACAAAATAGATCACAATTTTTTTTTTGAGAGACCACCGACTTTAGAAATCCTGTCCAATCGACAGTTGTAAATTGCTTTTGTATTTTTTGTATTCCCATATAGCCAGGTATTCATAAAATGAAAGGAGAAAGGTAATCACTCTTAGTTTTTTTTATAAAAAAAGGAGTCAAGTACTTTTTTAAGTCCAATTATTTTTTTTTTCGGTAGTGACGTTATCCTCTGACAACATGTCCTCTTCTTGTTCAATTTTCTCATGTTGCTCTCTGGTTCTTTACCTGGTTTATTTGGAAGAAAACCTGGCCCTGTTACAATTCATATCCATATCATATCTGTTTGCCCATTTATTTTTTCGAGGTATCATCATGAGAATTTGGATGATATGAGGAGAACTAAGATTCAAGAAGCATTTGAAATATAAAATAAAAAAGTTAATAAGATATCGTCGTCGTATCATATCGTTATATATTTTTTTCACTTTTTGTGATCCGGATTGACTGCTTTTTCCTCTTTGAATCTCTCTACCTGTTTTATTTTCTTGAAAGAAGAAGTAACATTACATAATATTGATTACTATTACCTTATTCCGTATTCTATCTGTATCTTCAGGAAGACATTTAGTTTAAGTTTAAGTTTTAAGGTTCTAAAGCTCTAAAGTTTTAGTACATGTTCAACGACGACGACCAAACTTTTTTATTTTATTTTAAAAAGTAAAAGGCAGTAGCAGAATAATAATGTATTTTTGAAAACAATGAACTCTATTTAGTACCTGATTTGGTAATTCATATCATAATCATCATCAAAAAAAATAAAAAGAAGAGCAACATGGTCATCAATATCTTTGAGACTGGCTATTGCACTGGTCAATAAAAAAAATTGTCATGGGAAAATGAAATGAAATCCTAAATATTTGATGACTGTCTCCTCTGCTGTCTCGGATTTCATTATGCAATTATATCAGCTTGATGACTTTATTTAAACCTGATAGAAATATTAAGAGGTTTTAAATAGATCAACAAATTTAAAAAATGCGGTTTATTTCGGTTTTCGACTTCCAAACTTGTGAAATATTCCATTATGCAAATTAGCAAGATCGTCAAAAAAGCAGACCAGAGGTGAGCGCAATATTAATTATTGGGTAATGTGCTGCAGGTATATTTTAAAAGTTTTTGAAATGCATCTTTAAAAACAGGTATTTTACATTACAAACGATCTATATCTATTCCTCCTTAAGACAAAAAATAATAATTATAAGGGAACAAGTAAAGAGCAATAAAAAATTGTGATATAGTAGCAAATGGCGGTAGCACTGGTGAAATGAATTTAGAATCATTAATTTTACAGAAAGAAAGAAAGGAGCTCACAAGACACAAGCTCAAAAGTTATTTTGAAAAAAACTGGTAGCTAGCTACTGGCTAAAATAAATGCCATGATAATGTTGAATGTCGACTTGATTATTATTTTCACGGTATAATAATAATCAGTGGTTCTAAAAAAACTGAAAAATATATGCATATTATTTTTGTGTAACAAACAATACTAGTTTTGTACGTGTTTTATGTTCAGCTTTATTATTGAATTGCCTAAAGAGCTTTTATAAATAGCTTAAAACGCATAGGATGGAAATCTTCAATCTTATATGCTACATTTCTTATATAAATTTGTTGAAAATATTTTGAGCGGCATCAAGAAGTAGCCTTAAAGGATTCTCTCTTTTTTTCTTCTTCTTGATCTATCTATCTATCAAACATGAACTTGTTTTAAACTTTTAGCTCTTTCGTGCTTTTAATTTTTTTTTCCAGTTTTTCATTCCAGTTTTTTATATACCTTCCAGTAGTACAGATCAAGATATTATATATATATATCTATAAACATAAACCAAACCAATTTACTTTAAAATATCTGAAGTAGTTCAAGTCAGGTAGCAAAGTGCATAGAAATACTTTGAAGCTTCCCAAAAAACCAAACCTTTTAACCAATATGCCTCGCCCAGAAAATAAAAAAAGGTGAAATATAAGTAAAGTAAACTATTGGAAAAAATCTCCACCGGCTTATAAGCCACACCACCAAACCACGCACCTTCATTCTGTCGGCTTTATAGCTTAAAGCTTCAGAAATTGTTGGGATTAGAATCAGAAATCAAAGCACATGCAACAAAAACATTGCACAATATTTTTTCTTTAAAATACCAAGTACACCTTCAAAAAATCATTTATTCGGCTCACTTCTCTTTCAAAATGTTTTTTATAGATCTAAAAAACATACAAACGACTTTACTCTTTTTCAAATCATCAAGAAAAGCAGTAGTAAAGTAAGCAGCTACTGAAGAATTTATGAGATAAAAAGCTCTGCTCTGAAATGGTGACTATTAAAAGTAAAGAGAAAACAAGTTACAAGGTTGCTACTTTACTGCTCCTGTTTTATTTTTTCTTCGTGTTCTTGTTCACTTTGTTCGTGATCTCTTGTGTCGGACGATTTTAAAATAAAAATAAAAAAGATTTAGGTCGTTTACGTCTTACGTTCGGTTAAACTCATGCTATTATTATAGGGGATCATCATCATCATCAACATGATAATAATGTCCTAAGGGTCCATATATCTATATGTAAATTATTTTTTAAAAGAATGAAAGGCATGAGGGCATTATTATTACATGTTTCGCTTGAATAGAAAAAAAATATAATTTTCTCAAGAAATATATTGAAGAATTGAACATGAAGATCGCGTTTTTTTTTGTTTCGTGAAATATATATTTTTTTTCGAGCAAGCAACTCTGAACTGATCTGAATAAATCGCTCCAAGGGTCAAAAATATGAAATCCAGAAGCTTGAAAATGCTCCTTATTAATTACAAGGATGAATTGTGAGAGATGATGTTGATGATGATGAAGAGAATTTTTTTTTGAAATGATGATGATGACGGGTCATCATAATCATGATTCAGTTCATTTTCTTTTGATGATTATATTGGATTGAATAGTGAACAAGTTTATGAAAGAAAAATGGAATAAATTATTGTGTCTTCAAATAATAATCGGAGAGAGAAAACTGCTACTGTACTTAAGTAAGATTTTTTAGAAGGGGGATTTGTACGCCTCTTGTTATAATTTGGGTTTTTGTTATCAACCTGTTCGTTACCCTTCATCAGTTCAAATAAATATTTAAAATATAAAGGAAAAATCTAGAAGAAATCGGTTTCAAAACGAATTGCAATAAAAATGTTATTAATATTCGAGAGCAAAATTATTATATGTATCATTTTAATAAACAGTTCATAAAAAAACTGAAAACAAAACTGGGGGTTGACGCTCACCTCTAAAAGTTATGTTTTTTTTTTGTTTTGACTAGGGTCATTGCTGTATCTAACTGTAAAAATTTTAAGTTTAAAAAACATTTTATAACGTTTTAATTCAACAAAAAAAATGGTTTAAATCTAATTATTAGCTTTTTGTTCAAGATGATATGGTTTTGTTATTTTGAATGACTTTTTTGAGATTTTACGATGTGACGAACGAGTGAGCCTGGTATGAAGTCTTTTTTAATTTTTTGAAAGATTTGAAAGCCGAAACATACTATTTTATTTTCTACAGATTTTTTTTGTGGTTATTGCTATTATGTAATTTATGCGTAAAAACTGTATTCGGCGTTGAATTACATGAAAAAAAAGTTAAAGGAAATTGAGATCGTTATCAGAGACACGTCTTCTAAGCTGTTTTTGATATGTTATCAGATATATCATTAAAAAAAGATAATCTTGCGTAAAAGTTTAAAGCCAGACTGCATAATATTATCATTTGAAACAGTTTTGATTGAGCATTTATATAATAATCTGTAATTGTAAAGCACATTCTATAATTATTATCAATATAGTGCACTGCACTAGTTTTCAAAACAGATTATATAAAAAACCGACAAAAAATCTTGTAACCTTGCAATTAAATCAATGAAAGGGTTAACTTCTGACATGAAGAACATCTTGAGAAATTATCGTCAAGGTAAATATTAAAAAACGAGTTTAAAGATATTTTAAATCAAAGCTGTTATATATATTTTGAAATGATAAAAAATGTTTTAATCTGTTTTAAATAAAATTTTTATGCATTTCCACTTTTAATTCCTGCTTTATTTTCCAGTTGAGTTGGTTTTTATTAATTTTAGATTTAAATTTTTGAAAAGAAAACTAGTTAACGCTGTAACACCTTAACATATTTTTGCATTAATATTTTTGACCGGTCAGTAGTTAGTAGAAGTAGGAGTGTATCTATTTATTTTATATCAAGAGGCTTTCACCTGATAAGGGTTTTTTTGAATGATAAGTAATTTCCTTTGTCTGTCTGTGTTTCAAACTGTCTGTATTTAAAAATTATTCAAAATAAAACCCGCGCTTATGAGTCTGATTCATCCAATCAAGTTTATTTTCATTTCTTTTGAACCCTTTTTATGCAAAATGCAAATTTTTTGCCTTAAAGGCGTTGAGAATATTTGGAAAAAAATAGAAAAAAATTTAATTAAAAAATTGTGTGTTTGTTTTAATGAAAATATTAGACTTCACTTTGGCTGATCAATTTTGACATGTACATGACCAGTAATCAGAAAACTTGAAATATTTAAGAGGATGTTTCTTAACCAACTTATTTCAAATTCCGCGCAAGTTTTGAACAGAATTTAAGTTTAACACGTTTGTCGCATTTACGAGAAAACTAGAATTTTGCCGATCTAAGAAACATCCCCATTTCAATTTCAAATACTCTGAATAAAATTCTTTGGCAACCAGTATTTTTCTCACTCATTCTGTCCGGAAGACATTAAAAATATAATCTTAATTGCCAGGTTTTGGTTTACCATTTTACTTAGGTTCACACTGATAATTTCAATTTTCATAATGCATTACAAAACAATATATTTATTTTCTTGAGAGTTGAAGAAAATGTGTTGATTGTTATCAATATTTTTTCATATAAATACACTTGTTTATAAATATATTTATGTGTGTAACGTGCGTAGTTACATAACAACAACAGAACAACAAGAAATACAAAGAAAAAATTTTAAAAAGATTTTTTATGCGTAAAAATAAAACGTCGGTCGGATGTTTGGATGTGCTTTACTAAACATGTGCATGGCAAGAAAACTTGCTGGTGGACTACTCCCCCGCACACACACACACACACAACAATATCATTAGAGAAAATTATGTCCATTCCATGCCAGCTTCTTTCAGTTTTTTTTTCTTCGTGGGTTTAATTATAGGGATTAAAAACTGAAAGCAGTAAAAAAATAAAGAAAAAAGGATATTCTTGCTTTTTGTAACATCAAATTATTTTTTGTAGCATTTTCATTTAGATTATTTTTTTGTTTTTTGTTAAAAAAACTAATGAAAATGCCTCTACAGTTTTTTGTTTATTTACATGTGTCAGTACATTTTCAAAAATGCTCGTTTTTTGCTAATAAAAAATGATAAGTTTAGCTGGTTCCTTGATTCAATTTTCATTATATCATTTACTTGTTTTAATTTTATCCTTTGATTCCTGCAAGCCGTTTAATCTGATGAACTTCGAGATATTGATTTTAAGTTTTGTACATTTAACGGCGTCGAACATACAAAAAGTTTGTAATCTCAACAAAAAACTTTCACTTTTAAGCTGAAGGAGATACATCGTTATAAATAGCCCAATAAACTTCCAGAAATCCTTAAAATAAAAAATAAGAAAATGACAAAAAGTTTACTTCCGGTTTTAAAAGAAGCCCAAAAGGAAACTCTTATTTTATAACTACTCTCATTAATGACTGCACACTTATATTTTTCTTCTGCTCCAAAAAGTACGACATCCCATTAAAATCATTAAAATCCACTAAAAAGATCAAAGTGATTAGCCATCCCAGATATTGTTCGTTTTTCTTTAAATTTACGACATCAAGTCCCCTCAAAAAACTTAAAAGAGTCTCTAAAATTTTCTTGATCACACGTCTAAAGTCCCATCCCCTTCCCACCCCCACACTATTTCTCAAGCACACCACCCATATGCTTCCCATTTTTTTCTTAGATGACTTTGATGAGATGAGTGTCGAATCTAACAATTCTAACATGACATGTCCCATTCTCCCATTCACTTCATCTTGTAAAAAATCACCTTAAACTTCAAAGATCCCTCCTTCCAGATTACAAGACATTTTCAACAAGAATGAAAGGAAGCGATACTTTTTTTTCACTTAAAAAACTTTTCCTCTAAAATTTTCACCCCTTTTATCCCGTTTTTCACCTGGTGCTTCTTAAACAAAAAGAAACGATACTGATCATCACGATCACGTGATAAATAATAATAACAATAAGTATCACCATACCAACCACATCCATTCATTCTTTTTAAGTAAAAGCTTGTCTTATTTCTTGTCAGAAATATTATATAAAATTGGGCAACATTTTTCCACCGTTTTGAGCCGACCTCATGGCCAATTGAAAAAAGGATATACCACTTTACCGGTACATCACGTCACGAATCGACCGTTAAAACGACGGTTACTTACGTTTCGTGCAAAATTATTGAGAGTGAAGGGAACGTTTATTTTTCTCTGAAAGGAAGTTGGGCATATTGTGATGCCATATGGGTGAATGGATAGAAGGATGAAGGGTGCGGGTGCCAATGGCACTTAAGAAATAAAAAAATAACAAGAAGGTTTTAAGCTTTTTCAAGTTTCCACAGTTGCGTTTTTTTTCTCTTCTTCTAGATTTCCTTATCATTATCCAATTCCGGCCAATTTCCAGGCAATAAAATGTAAAAATTGTTTTTCCTTTTCGAATTTCTATTTTTTTAAACTTATATTTTGTATATAAGCTTATTATATGTATCATATCATGGAAGATGATATTGTTAATATGTAATATATGGAGTATTTTTATGGATCTTATAATCATCTCTCATCGTCTCTCGCACAACAGGAGATAGAAATTTTTATATATTTTTCTCGGGTTTTTTCTCCCTCTGACTTCAAAACACTAAAAATATTATTTTTTATGACGGCAAAAGTAAGAAGTAAGGTGCATACTGCATCTTTCATTTTTATAACAACCCATTTTTTAATGATATCACCCCATAATCCCATCTACTCATCACATCTCCACAAAACTGAGCATCACGTCATACGTTACATTTCCGTGTCAGAAGGTGGGAGTCTTTATCAGTCAGTCTTGAAGAAAAAAATAATGGTAAAGCACTTTAAAAATAATAACAAGTAGCTATACATAAAAAGTCCAGTTTTATTTTAAATTTTGGACGGCGGATGGATAAACCAATTTTCAAAATTTTTATGACCTTTCCTTACAAACAAAAAAAACGATCCATATTGCTACTTTTATTGCCTTGTCAAAAAAACTAAGATTAGAAGTCAAGATTAGGAATAAATAAAGCTATGAGCATTATCAATCTTCTGAAAATTTTTCTTAAGCTGGTTGTCATGGTGACGGTGATCTACATTTTTTATTTCGATTAAAAAAATGATCTTTTTATTCAGATTATTCATCAAACTTGATACCTATATGTTCAAGGAAAAAGTGAAAAGTTATATTTATTTTCTCCATTTCTATTCTTCTCTAATGATCCATCTTGATCTAGTTACCAGTACATTTTGACTGTTGACTTTATATAAAAATCTTTTGATCTCAAAAAGAAGATGAAATAAAATAGAATAAATATGGAGACCTATCTGGAAAACAAGCAAACTGTAAGTAGTTTTCCAAGTTGAAATGAAATAAAAAACTACAAATGCAATATGGCTGATGAGCTTAAAAAGAAGAACAAGAAGTTGATGATGACGAGAATAAGATATATTTTATAGCTTGCTTTTTACATAATCAACAACTTTTACATGTTCTTAAGTAAGTAAAGTAGTTAGATGTTTTGTGGTGTGGTGGTGAATTGTTGCAGGTTTACCGGATTTTTTTTCTTTTAGAGAAGCTTTCCTATCTCTCATTCTGTCAGCTTTACATTTTTGAAAATTTAAAAAAAGTATAAAGTTTTTATAGTGCCTACTGCTGTGTAACTATATCTTATTGTGTGATCTGCTCTGTATAATGTTCAGTCCAGAAAATTGTTGTATGTTTTTGAGGTTGGCACGTAGAAAAATTTATGAAAGTTTATGACTTTGCAAAATTTGTGAAATTTGTTGTAAATTGATGAAGTTTGTTAAAAATTGATGAAGTTTGTTGAAAATCGACGAAATTGGTGAAAATTGATGAAATTGGTGAAAATTGATGAAATTGGTGAAAATTGATGAAATTGGTGAATATTGATGAAATGGGTGAAAATCGATGAAATTGGTGAAAATCGATGAAATTGGTGAAAATCGATGAAATTGGTGAAAAT
>JAQFYG010004743.1:0-10688 GCA_034694325.1 Entomobrya corticalis | reverse complement strand
AAATGTTTTATATAACGAAATGCGTTATAATTACATAATTCAAATATTGTCACTTATTCAAAATAAGTGTTGTAACTGAGAAATACATTCAAATAGAATATTTAATAGATGTGTATATAACTGATCAAACTGACTAAAATTAATGACTAATGAAACACCATAGGCAAATGCAATAAATGGAATATAAACTTTTTACTAATTGTAAGTCATGATTGTCGTTATATTTATGTAAACCTTTAAAATCTGGGTTACCAACGTAAGCCAAAACTAAGGCAGTATCAAAAAGTCTCATTGTTTCGTACTTAAAATAAGTATGCGTAGGTGGATGTACAATTTAGTAAATTCATGCCGATATTATTCGATTCCCCCGTCCCAATTAAATTTTATTCAGAATGTGGTGAGTTAATATTCAATGGTAAGCAGTTTATACAGAATTTGAAGACCAGGTCTTTTCGTTCATTGAAAAAAAACTGAATTCTGTGTCGGATTTTGTTGTTGATGCAATCGAAGGTGTTATTTATGACTTAATAATCATGCTTTTAGTTGGATTCACTATTCTTGTACATATTGGTAGTTCTCAGGGAAAAGGAACCTAACTCGAAAAAATGAGACACCGTATTTGATTAAATAGAAATACAGGTCGTAAAGAGACCACGTTAAATCAAATAAAGAAATTACCAACCCCATCTCTATTTAATCAAATACGGTATCTCATTTTTCGAGTAAGGTCCCTTTTCCCTGAGAACTACCCAATATTAACGACATAAAATTTTTTCAACGTATTATATTTTGTTTGTGTGTGAGTGCTATTGGGTCAAAAAGCTTGAGGCTTTCCAGTTCTAATAACATTTATTAGTACCTATTATATCATCACCAGCAAAGAAAGCTCAAACCTTAGCATAAATAAATACCTTTTGATTACACAATTGTTTCAAGTTTTAAAAACAAAACAAATGTGTAAAATCAACTTCATAAAATTTTCCCGGATCATTGTTTAACTGTTGCAATGGAATTTAAAACCCAAAATTTCAAGCACCTATATATTAAATTCATTCTGATAATCACCATAATATCCACTATACTACTCCTTAAAAGGTAATATTGGCTGGGAAATGACAGTTTCATTTTCATCCTACTTCCGCTTCATGTTTAGAATTTTGCATAAATAAAATTAGCCAATACTTCTGCAAAATTTGACATTTTCTCTAGCTACTTTGATTCAAAATTTTTCACAAAAGCTATATGTGACAAGGTTAATGGGTACAAACAAACAACAGGTTCCTTTTATCTTGACATCCATGTATTCTCGATTATATCGAAATTACAAATTCAAAAACTCATACAAATTTTTAGTGAGAAAAATAATAATAGTTCATTGAATGAAGTTTACTCTTGTTAGTAAAAAGACTGTCACAGGATAATATTATACAACGATTACGCTAAATTTACAACTTTTCCATTTGAAAATACAATTTTGACTTGAGTTTGTTTTACTAACTTGGAGTTATTTTAAGAAAACATTTTTGAAGTTTACCATGGGCAGTCCATAAAGTTTTTGGTGACAGAATATTTATTATTCGATTTTCACGAAAGTCATCCAGCTGTAACTGAAAATTACTAATTCATGCGTATTTATTTTATTTTTCAAGTTACAACTGAGGCCTGGGAGACATATGTCACGAGAGATTAGCAGATTCTGAGCCATTTTTTGATCGAGTGCTTTGATTCGGAGAAGACTTCAAAGACTTAAACGGAAAAACTAATTTTATAGAAAATAACACGAAGGCGAAAATATTTGCATTTTCTTTGGAACTGTTTAAATAGTGTGCTTTTCTGAAGCCGAATTCCAAGGAAAAGGCAATATGGTTCCACTGACTACTTATGACTTTATGACGGAAAAAGTCATGTCTTAGAAAGTTCTGACTACTTTCTGTTCAAGCCTTGCCTTGCTTCCAATTTTCTGATTATCTTAATGAATTGTCTAGATGTCGAAACGGATGAAAAAGTAATGAAGTCTCAAAGGTTGTGATGAGCCATGCAAAAAAGTGAATGAAAAAATTCGCTAATCAAAACAATGAGGATATAGTGACGGCAGGAGATGAGAAAAATTGGCAAAATCTGTCAGACAGCTTTTACCGGAAACTGGAAATGTTTTTAAAAATTAATAAATAGAATTCTCTAATCATAAATAATTAGTAATTAATAAGTGTAAGATTTTTACAAACATTTTTTAATAAAGGAAAAGCTGGAACTCACCGTTAGTCATTCAATTTGTAGATGGTCTCGTGGAAAATTCCGAGATAATAAAAAGACTAAATAAAAAGATAACTTTGAAGGAGAGCTTTAAAACCGGGATTACTGACAATTGTGAGGAGATAAGTAGATCAGTACAAGCACACAAATAAATTATTCGACATTCATATTCAATGAGAAAAATTCAATGCATTCATGCAATTATTAAGTAATTAGAGCATAAAGAATATATGGGCTAAGCCAAATGCTATATGTGTAATGGAAAGAAAGTCAGATCAAATTTTTGAATTTTGTTGATTTAGAATTAAAGAGCATCAACGATTATGCCCGAATACTATGATTACAGGTCCGGTTGTCATTTGGATGGATGAGACTATTTAACAAGAAAACCAAATCGACTGGAATGACAACGGACCCAATGAAGTTTATAATATCGTTCATCCCAATCCCCAATTGGAGACAGAGTTTGTGAAGGTCACCAAAGAGGAATTTAATACCGATAAGGAGATTGTGGAATGGTCAAATGATGAGTTTTTGGAGAAACTTTATGCCAGCTATATACCAACTGAAGTGCTGAAGGAAATGATCAAGATACTGATAAGATTTTGGGACAGATCCCAAAATCTTAGTCGAAGATTAGCTCACTTTCTTTTCTTAATGGATGGATCGACTCTCATGACACTTTCTTCCAGAATCCAAAACTCAGAAAATTCCTGCCCGGATTTCAAGAAAACTTGCCTACCACTATGGATATTATTAAGAAGGACCTTACATTTGTCAAAAATGCAGGATATTTTAAGAAATTCGGTTTATGAGATAATAAAATTAATTTACTTTTCTAACGAAATGGTAAAACTTTCAGATATTAATACCTATTTATGCATGTAATACATAATAGAAGTTTAACTATTTGTGTTGTATTTTAGGGTCTAAATATTGCATAACTGTTTTGCAAGAGCTCAAAATATGAAGAGAACTACAGTAATAGTGTATGATAATGAAAAATGTTGTAACATCGTCCAAATAAAATATCATTAAATGAATCATAGATTCTAAAAAACAAAGTTGTTTTAATTGCACAGCAGCAACATGTTTTAATTAGATTTTGCCAATAATGTTCCGAGTTAAAGTTTTTGGTGAAATCAAAAATGATTTAATTCTGTACATATAATTCAGAAAATTAACGTTCCGAAACCAAAACTCAAATAAACCCAAGTGAAAATAAAAATATTTATAATGTAACCAAATATGCTTTTATAGAAAAGATTTTCAATGGTCAAAACTCTGAGCTTCAGCTTTCAAAAATGAATTGACGAGTTTCCTGTTGCAGATGAGTGCGTGATGCAAGACATGTTCACATGTTGTTCGCATCATGAGTCAGTTGGCTGACTTTTATATTTATCGCCTTCGGTTTTTTAAATGCATTCAACGTCACGACGAAGTCCTACCATTTATCATGCCAAACAATGAGAGCCGGTTTAAGCCTTCAGACCATGGAAACCAGTTGTAACTACAACTGATGACGCCAGTGACACAGTATGTCCGTGTACTTACTATAATGTGGTTTGAGCCAAGGCTAAAATCTTCATCGCTATTATTGCTGTACATTTAACGTCATAAACCATTGCCTAAAGGCTTTAAAAATCACAAGTTTTATTGCACTTCTCATGTTTCTATGAAAGTTATCTGGTGTGATTACCATTCAAAAGTTATAGCTTGCTATCTAGCTGAAGCTGACCAATTTCCTATAGAACAGGTTCCGTGAACTTTTTACATTGCTATTTACCAATATCCTTTTTGAAGCTGGAGAACTGTCATAATATTATGGTTTGTTTATGTGAAACCATTATACGCTGCTACGTATGTGTACAGCGCATAATGAAACAAATATTTTTTTTTACAATATGACATTTTGTACAACCTAAAAGGCCATTGGGAAGAATGGGTGCTAATTTTTGTTTTAGCCAAAATCTTTTAAACAAAGAGTGGGGGAATATGCGAAATAAGAGAAAAATACAAGTACACAGGTATTCAAGTTTTAAAGCAATTTAAGGAAGCTAAGTTATAAAATTACGATGTAAAATTTTCATGTTTCACTTGTCTGGAATGCCCAGGTCAACTATATATTTTTTAAAACTTACAATTGGAATTCCTGGCTAACAGGGAACATTTTCCTGTGGAAAGTTACAGGAGTTATGATTTTGTGTTTTATTCAAACACAATGTCATAATATGCCTACCTGGATATACTGATTTCATTTATTGTTGGTTAAAAAACTTGTTTTTAATAAGTATTTAATTTTAGTAATTCGACACAATTTTAAATTATACAAGTTGTAAAGAGTAGTTTCTTACATACGTATTAAGTTAAGATGGCTTACTTTGTAATGTTAATCAGCACATCTGTCCATCTAGTCCTTTGACTGGTAGTGTTCATCAAGAGTTATTAACTCACAAAAAAATAAATTGAGAAAATGCCTAAAACAACTCTCCAAAAAAGCATTATAAACGGTTAGCGTGCATTAAATTGTAACTCAGGACTAATTATTTATTTATAAATTTATTTTATTTTCAATCCGTTAGAAGTCAAATTTCAGTGTTGTTTTGTACGGATGTTTTTTTGCACACCTGGGCATAAATTTTGTCTAGATATTGCTTTCTTTTGCTACTTTTTTATCTTGTTCTCTCTGTCATTCAGTTTGCTTTTTAATTACAGCTAGCATTAGTATTATATACATACATTAAACAAGTAACTTAATATTATATTAGTAGTGTGAACTGATTTCCAGTCCGATTAGTTTCATGAACTCTGGGTTTTCCTCAAGTTCGACACAACTCGATGGCAAATTGTGAATTTTTTAAAGCTATTTTTTATTATGAAGCTATTTTGCATTCTGAGCGTGAAGATTATTAAGTTTAAAGATACTGACACGCTTGCATTGTTGCATAATTTTTCAAATAGGTTTTGATTTAAAAGAAATAGAAAACGATTTATCTTAAAAGAATTAATTTATTCGCATTACTCATTTAATATAACTAATTATCCACAGGCTATTAACCATTGCAGATAATTTCTCCAGCACATTAAAAAGTTTACCTTTATGACGCCAGATAGAAAAATTATTTTTCAATCCGATAGGCATGTATATTTATAATAGACACTGTTATGCAGATATTAATAAAAAACGTACATAAAGTACTAGAAACTGATTAGGGACGTCAATTTTAGTAATATAGCAAAGTAAGGAAGTAACTTTTGGCAGAACAATTTTTATTGGCTTAAAACTTCTAATGGTTGCGTTTCTTTCCGAAAAATACATGCCGGAAGTTGGTGTGTCAAAAATACTTGCCAAACCGAATATGGCAGAAAATAAAAACTAATAAATATACAGCCAAATTACTGAACTGAACTTTCGCAAAGCAATTTTGCATGAAAGATATAAAATACAAATAAAGTACCTACAAAATAACATTATTTCTGTTTAATAATGGAAATGAAACTCAAAAATAGCTGCAATGTTTCGACCCTGACTTGTCAGGTTTATTAAAATTTGAAATTAAATGGTCCTAGATCGCCCCAAATATCCTTGGAAGTTGCA
Source organism: Entomobrya corticalis (assembly GCA_034694325.1). Lineage (NCBI taxonomy): Eukaryota > Metazoa > Arthropoda > Collembola > Entomobryomorpha > Entomobryidae > Entomobrya > Entomobrya corticalis. The sequence goes on along the minus strand of JAQFYG010004743.1, from coordinate 4,837 downwards.
AAACCGTTTCTGAGAAATTCGTTGACCAGACAGACAGCTAACAAGAGAAATATAACAAGGTATCGCATCACTCTATGCAGTGGATGCGTGGGCGGATACATAACTTATTTAATTAATGCCTTTTTAGGTTTTCCCCGAGACACAAGCATGAATTAAAATATATAATGGTGTCCGGGAATGTGGTGGGTCAGTATTCAACACTACGCAGCGAGTGACGATTAAAAAAATACTTCTTCGTTTCTTCTGTGGGAAACACGTAAGTACTACTGGTGAGTTGGCTGATGTATTTTTATTTGCTGCATTAGTGAGTGTTTTTCATGACTTGATGATTTTAATTAGATTCATCATTCTAGGGCATAGATCAGCAATTAACATCATAAATTAAATCACATTATCTTTTGGTTACATATTAGGCTTAAACTGTAGTAATGGTTGATGTACCTATGTCACATCATCACCATCAACGTAAATGTGTACATGGAGCTTTAATAAGTTCTTTAAGATTACACAATTGCTTCATTCAATTATTTATTCTTTTTACCATCCTCCAAAGAATATCTAAAACCGGCTTCATAAAATTTACCCAGTTCATTATTTAATTATTACTTTCCCCAACGTAAAACCAACATTGTCGAGTGTGGATTAAAGTCACGTCACTACTGGTCATCCTAGTCACTTCTCACTGCTGGTTATAAAATATAGGTTGGTGCTATAAAAGTCCCACGGTCAACCTACTTCCGCTTCAAGCTTAGGGTTGGCCAGAAAATACCAATTTATATATTATATTTTTAATACTGCTAATGCAAAAATCAACATTTTCCCTTGGTCCCTGGATATTATACACCTATGCTAAAAAAGTCTAAGGTTAATGACTACAAAGCAGCAGGTTTTTTATTAGCTGGACATTTATGTATTATATTATGATTATAACCGAATTATAATTTTTTAAACATGTACAAGTCTTTTGATAAGAAGAACAAAAATGGTTGTCCTGATAAAATTAACTCTCAGTAGTAAAAAGATTGTCCCCAGCAAAATAACCCGAAACGTTTGCACCAAACTTACAAATTTTGAACTAAAACCTTAATTAAATCCAACTGGTTATAAAGCATTTTCTCAAGTTTAAAATGGGTAATTAACAAAGATTTTAATAAAATATTATCACGAAAGTAAATCAATTATCGAATTCGGTTGTTAATTCGCATTTATTTTATTTTTCAAGCCACTGCAAGAGCGGAAGCCTGGCTAACCTATGTCACGAGAAGTGATCAAGTGTCATGGGCTTTGGTCCTTGCTGAGTCCCTACGGAGAACTGGAACTACACGAAGAATCGGTGTAATAACCTGCAAAAGTGTATCAAGCCAAGAAAAACGTTCTTTGAGCCAATCTTTTGATCGTGTATTTTCATTCGAAGAAAATGACAAGAGCGTTAATGGGAAAACTGATTTTATTGAAAATGGCATCAAGGCGAAAATATTTGCACTTTCTTTGGAACTTTTTGAGAAGTGTGTTTTTTTGGAGCCGAATTCCATTCTTCTGGAGAATGCTGACTGGCTCTTTGAAGGAAAGGGCAATATCGTTCCACTGACATTTAATCATGGAAAAAGTCATGTCATGGAAAATTCTGACTACTTTCTGTTCAAGCCTTGCTTCCAATTTGCGGAGTATCTTGCTGAGTTGTCTGGACATCAAAATGGATGGAAAAGTAATGGAGTCACAAAGGTCGTGATGACCCATGCAAAAAAGTGGATGGAAAACAATTTACGCGCTTATCAAAGCAATGAGGATATAATGACGGAAGAAGATGAAGGGAAATGGGCAAAATCTGTCATGCGGCTTTCAATGAAAACGGGAAATATTTTGCAAAAGTAAGAAATAAGATATTAAAGTTATACTCAAATTTCGTGATAATAATTTATAAATGTTTTATTTTTATAATAGGGAGTATTGGGACTCTCCATCAATCATTCAGTTTGTGGATTGTTTAGGAGAAAATGTAGAGTTTGAGACAGAAATAGGAACGTTAATAAAAAACTCAAGTACGGGGCTAACTGAGAAGGTAAGTACAAATTAATTGATTCTTTTGACATTAGAAAATATTGAAAAAGCATTTTAGTCGGTTAATTATTAGCAAATTGGAAAAAAGTATACCTAATGGCTTAATTCAGCATAAAAGTTTATAAAATAAGTATAAATGATAAGGATATGTCTATTCCAGCGATAATTTCCCCCTTATAGAAATATTGACATAAAATCTGATTAAGAACATCCTTCGTTTAATATTTTCAAGATCAATAGTTCAGCCCGAGAACTCTGAATAAAAGAAGATCTGTAAACCTTAGCTTATTAAAAATTCTGAATTCACAGAAATATAGATATAATGCCAGTTTAAAGAAAAAATATTCTTCCTCTCCTCCCATCGAGTAAGATTAAAAGTTACATTTTTTGACGGCTTCAAATATGTACTGATAAACCAGTCATGAATTTGAATTTATGTTAAAACTCATCACAGCTTAAGAAATTTACAAGTTAATGGTTCGTAAATTTTCAAGAAATATAATATTTTGTGTTTGTATTTTCCCTAGGCCATAATACGAATGTGGCTAAAGCTCTTTCAAGAGAGACACACCAATGGGCCTTCTAAACTTCAACAGGGAAATGTCCGCTTCACCAATGAGCCGATTGCCATCGTTGGTATAAGCTGCCGTCTTCCAGGAGCCAACAATCTCGAAGAATTCTGGAATCTTTTATATTCCGGCCAAGAAGGTATCCGTGAACCTCCTGCATTTCGGTGGAAGAAGGAACATTCCGTTACCCCAGCTGGTAAAAAAGAGAGAAGCACCTGTGCCGGCTTTCTGAGCACCACGGTGGACGAGTTTGACGCAAAGTTTTTTGGGGTCAGTCCAAAAGAGGCAGTATTTATGGACCCTCAAACGAGACTGCTGCACGAAGTAATGTGGGAGTCTCTGGAAAATGGTGGTATAGATCCCTCCACTTTGCATGGAAGTCATACTGGTATATTTACTGGCAGCTGGATGAACGACTATAAAGATATTGTTCAGTGGTCCACTTCGAGGGACTTCTTCCGAACCTACATGGGAAACAGTATTGGTGCGTCAGCAGCTCGTTTGTCCTTTTTGCTGGGGTTAACTGGTCCAAGTATTGCAACGGAAAGTGGTTGTTCATCCGCCATTGTAGCTGTGGATATGGCGATCAAGAGTCTACGTTGTGGAGAGACAAACCTGGCACTCGCCGGTGGCGTCAATCTTGTCCTTCATCCGTTCACCAGCAACATTATGGACTATGTTATCGCTCCGAATGGACGCTGCAAGTCATTTGACGTTAAGGCAGACGGGTTTGGAAGAGCGGAAGCGTGCAACTTTTTGGTTCTAAAGAGATTGAGTGACGCCATGCGAGATGAAGATCACATTTGGGCAATGATAAGAGGATCTGCAGTATCGCAGGAGGGAATCAGTAGAAGTCTGGGAACACCAACTGTTCATTGTGAAGCACTCGCTATGCAACTGGCTCTTAAGGATGCAGGTATCAGACCAGAGCAAGTTTCCTTTGTGGAAACCCATGGCACAGGAACCGCGGTTGGGGATCCCATGGAAGTCGCTGCTATTGCAAAAGCTTATCGCTCAAAGTATCGAGAAGAACCTTTGGTAATAGGATCAGTGAAAACGAATGTGGGGCATACTGAGAGCGTCTCTGGAATCACAGGAATCATTAAAACCGTATTGGCGATGAAGCATGAACTTATTCCAAAGCACCTTAATTTCGATACGCTCAACCCAGATATCAATTTGGATATCGTTCCAGCCGTGCTTCCGTTAGAACCAATACCATGGCCTAAGGTTAAAGGTCAACCTCGTTTTGCAGGAGTGAGCTCATTTGGGATTACTGGAACAGATGGACATGTCATACTGCAAGAACCACCAGAGAACCAACTTGAAAGATTCACATTGGGACTTGAGCGACCACTGCACATTTTGAAAATCTCTGCGAAAACTCATGAAGCAATGAATCAACTGACAGAAAAATATCAAGACACTTTAACTCAACCGGAAATACATACAAAGGAAAACTTTGGAGACTTGGCTTTCACAGCAAACACTGGAAGAGCATCTTTTGAACATCGAGCCTTTTTGTTGGCATCAAATTTTCAGAACGCTGCCGACGTCATTCAACAAAATAAACTATTTCGTGCTGAAGCAGGAGAGGCTGGTCGCAAAATCTGCTTTCTTTTCACTGGACAAGGGTCCCAATACCAGGGAATGGCACGAAGTCTGTACGAAACCAGTCCAGTGTTTCGCTTTCATTTTGATCACTGTGCCCGAATACTGGAGGAGTCGTACAATGTGCCTCTATGCAACATTCTTTGGAAGTCGGATCCCAACTCAAAAGAGCTCAGCCGTACAATTTACAGTCAAACGTCCATATTTTGTGTGGAGTACTGCTTACTCAGATTATGGGAGTCGTGGGGACTGCATCCTGACTACGTTTTGGGACACAGCTTGGGCGAGTTCTGCGCTGCCGTTGCTGCTGGAATTCTGACCTTCGAAGATGCACTCAAGCTCGTGGCTATAAGAAGTAGTCTCATTGATAAGCTTCCACGCGGAAGTATGCTGGTTCTAAAGGCAACCCAAAAGCAAGTTGAGGACATGATGAAATCTGCAAATACTCAGCTGGAATTTGCTGCTTTCAACAGCCCTGAACAAACTGTAGTAGCTGGAGATTCTCAGAAGATCTCAGATTTTCTTACATTCTGCAAAGGTAAAGATATTAAAGGAATAGTTCTGGAAGCGACGCATGCGTTCCATTCAAGTCATATGGA
>JAQFYG010004742.1:0-10689 GCA_034694325.1 Entomobrya corticalis | reverse complement strand
ACGGTATGATTACTGCATATTCACCAAGATTAGGATGAAAATTAAGAGACGTGTTGTGGACCTGCCTCCTTTGTTACATGGCGAGTTGCTGTACAATGGAGCCATGGTCAGACTTAGATTAGCAATTTTGCTGTTTTCTGCTCACCCTTAAATTAATTGTTTTTATAAAAATATTAACAATAAACCATATTAGCAAACGGTTTTGCGATATGAATGTTATATTGTTGCAATTATATGTATTCTATGCGTTACACGACCGAATCAATCTTAAGTTACCCCGTCTGTTGTTGTATGGGATTATATATAAGGTAGGAGAAGGCGTTGTATAAATATAACTAAACAAGTGAACAATGATGATTGACGGAAAGGTTTTGGTGACGGGTTAAGTACCTACGAAATCATTACAGCACATTGCAACATTCGAATCGATATACAAAATATTATTAAGATTTATTCAACAATTTTAAACTACGGGTTGAAATATATAAAAAAGAAATGATTGTATAACAATTTAAATTGAAGAATGTTGTACAAGTAATTTGGTAATAGCATATTATATACACGTATAAAAATTGACACATAATTACTTTGAGTGTAAAAATGTAATATTACTGCATTGTTCACCAATTGTTGTAATTAATTTAACAAGTACATTTAAAAGGCTATAATTTAGATTGAACAAAGTTAAATGAAGGTTTTTTGATTATAACAGTTGTTAAGCAATGCGTTTGGCGATTTCTGCTGTAAAAATGATGAGTCACTGCCTGAAATCATCGAGATTTAGTGATACGTGACCATCTTGCCGAATAGTGATAATGTTTTCATACACGTTTTCTCTGATGTACACTCTTCCAATTCCAAAGCTCGGGTCAATATATTCAAACGCATGATGTTGGACCGGGTATATTTTAACTTTTTTCATTAATGGTTTCTCGGTTAAAGAAGCAATAACCTGATTGTTGATTCCCAGTCCTGCAACATCCCCGCAATGAACAATTGATACATTTTTTAGATTGGAAGCTCTGTTGATGAATGACTCGATGTCCCTTGTGCCAATTCGAATGTTTCGAAATTTAATGTCAGTGAGATTCTGGGATAGGTTTGAAATGTTTGTGATTTCAGGGACGGTTTCATCATCAACTAGATCTGCGCGAGATGGCGCCTTCTCCATTACAATTGCTTCCAGTTCTAGAAGGTTGCATATATGGTTACAGTCATAGGGAGCTGTTATATGGAATCCTTCCAAACTCAAGTTGCGTAATTTAGGATTTACTCTGATAGTGGTCTCAATTTCTGTTATGAAAACGGCATTTAATGGAATCATCCCGTTGTATCCACTAGGTCTTTTGACGAACAGATGAAATTCCTCAAGTCTTGTCATTTCATTAGTCATATTGATAAAGTTCCGAATCATCGACCTTGGTGCTGATATATGTAAGATTTTTACATTTGATTGTGCCATAGTCTTTGCATTTTCTTGGCTCAGTTCGGCGAATGCAATACGAGTTTTTATATTTTCAATCGTATCCAAGTCAACAAGTAATGTCTCCAACGAATTCAGGGTGGTAAGGTTGCATAAAAACTTGATCGTCTTGTTAAATTCGGTTTCTACGGTAGAATCTCTGTACCGAACTGGTCCATAAAAGTATGTGATATGTTTGAGATTCTCGAACGGTTGCTGAAAGATTTTGGAGACACAAGTGAGCTTGTCAGGTCGGCCATTTCCACCCAATCTTCTAGGATTTTGGATTACCAGAGACTCCAATGAATTCCAGAACGGAATCTGCTCTGTTATTGCTGGTGTATGGACTATAGAGTTCCTGCTTAATGCTCCTGAATACATTTTTAACACAGGGAGGTTTGTCACACCTTCAATTATCCTTTGAAAATTTCCAGCAGTCACCATGCCTCTGAATTCGATCCGTTTTATTTCATTTGATCGTCTGAAGAATGGACCCGGCTCCCTGGGTGGGTCTCGAAGCATTTGTTGCACAATTACAGATTTAGGTATAATTCGGTTCATGGATGTAATCTGCCTTATTCTGTCATTAACGACTACACCAAATAACCGGTTTTCATTAACCACGTCAGCCAGTTGTTTACACGTACTCCGCATCTGGAAGCTCGACCTGACATCCAATTCTTTTACAATAATTGCCAGGATCTGCAAATTGTTATAAATTATAAATAAGTTGTAACTGTTGTAATTTACACTCGGCTCTTTGTAAACGCATACGTATTTTCATTGTTAAAATGGTTGTATAAATAGTTTATTTAATCTTACTTCATTAGAAAAATCCAGCAAATTCCTTGTGTTTTGCATCTCCTCTGCCATTTTTGTTTGATTATTTTCCAACTGTGTCTTTAATTATAATATTTAACAATATATGCAACAAAAATTAATATTGCATATCTCTCATAAGTTGTAACTGTGGTGAGTTGAATTTCTTAAACTAGTTGATGTTGGCACTAAAAAGAAAAACTTTTACAAATCAACATACGTTTGTTTTTTATTGTAACTGGTCTAATTTGAAATGAAATGATAAGTGAGGTAAAATAAATCGAATCTATCCTACTCCTAAAAATATCGACCTCTGTTTATTTAATTTTTACTTATTAAAATTTCCAAATCAAATAACTTGTGTTCTAGTACATCCGATCGCTGATTTTGGCTCCTGATTTTACTGTTAGCAGTTAATCTTTGAACGCTTACTCTTTCCATATTTTGTCAGTAAAAATTTAACATTAAATTTTTGATTTTCCAGATTCATCATTCTCCATTGTAATATGTCATTAGCAAAAGGCCCGTACCAAACGTTAGAAAAATCTTGATTTGACTGATGATACGAAAAAATAGCATTGTGGATTTGTTAAATAACATTATTTAGTTCATCGAATGCACTTTATTCTCATAAATTAATTCTTTGTTCGTAAATCGTGTTTGCTGGTTTATTATATTTACATTACTATGTTTTGGGAAGAAACTAACGTATGTAGTTGGAGGTAAGGCGCGGTCAGAATTCCGGGAGGAACGTCGTAGATTACAAGCAAGTTAGATTAGCTTTTCTCCTATAAAAATATGCAAATCATGAATTTAGAATGCATGTAATTTTTACCAACAGTAACGAAGCATGCATGCATAAATGCATTTTATGCTTATGTGTAACCAGGAGGAAGACAGCGACTCGAAAAGAGAAACTGTGTATTTACGACCAGGTTTTTTTGCATTAAATGTTTCAGTCGTATGTATTGAGGTCAAACGATGTGATGTATTGATTTTTTTTGTCGTTGCTTGAGTTTATATTCGTTTTAACAGTTAATTATACCTTTCTCCTTTTTCGTATTTATCCGTATATCAATTTTATTAATTGTCAAACCTTTTACTGACTGAATGTAACTATATATGTCTCATTACTGAATTTTGTGTTGTTTCTAAGATTGTTGTTGTTTTAAATGGAAGTAACTGTCATTTAACTTTAATTTATTCTTTATTGACTTGATTTTATTAGATTTGGTTTGATTTATATGGGGCAGTGGATAGACAAAAATTGGTTCTTCTTATCAGGTGGATTCAACGGAACATGCTTCGACACAATTGCAATTGGTGTCACATCAACCGGTTCAAATAAATGCTGCCGGTATCATAATAAACATTCTACCAACTGCAAGCTCACATCAGTGTGAAGAATATGAATACTGTGATAAATGCCTCTTTTATGAATGGTTATGAAGAGATGCCATTACGTTCAACGCATGCACATGCGATACACAAATCGAGTTAAATATATTATACTTTTCTATTGATCGTGAATTGCAAAATTGCAAAAATATTAAATAAAAGGGTGATTGTCTAGTGACTGGTGTAATACCAAACCATATCAATGCTAACTTAACCCCACCACCATTCCCATGAATAATCTTGGTTTGCTGCAGTTGTATGTACTGAACATGACATTCCAACAGCAGATTTATAATTAGATTGAGACTTTAGGTTGCAAAATATAAGTCTTCCGACAACCAGAGAACCCAAATTACTAGCAAAACGCCAACAAAGTATTTTGTCAGGCGGAACGGTCTCCTTTTTCAAAGTTATACATAAAATATTCCATTCCATATATAGATTGCTTGGTAGCTTTTTTTACAAATGCGTTGTGTATGGATTAAATAACAAAATGATTAAAGTAAAGCAAAGCTCTCTTACCCATCATTCGATGATTGAAAATACTTGTAACACTATTTAAATTACTGCTTAAAGCCAGTTAGAATGGGAATTTAAAACAGAAAAAACAAACCATGAGAAAAACTAATTAACAAATACAACACTGTTAAATATTTTTAAAAAACTTGTCAGTTTTCAAAACAAATACATATTTTAATTGAAGTAAACTTTTTTGAATGCTAATTATTCCAATCAGCTGTTTGTTTTGAGTTGTTTTAAGATACTTGTAAAGCGGGGAAATTCAAACCAAACGTTCATCTAGAATACTAACTAGAAGGGTACAGCTCACAAACAAGCTGCTTTAGAGTCACGCATAATTTACACATCCTTCCGCTCACACACACAAGAAAACGTTTTCCCCTTATCTACATGATAGATTGAGATTTGTTTATCAAAAAATATCATGGATTTTGTGCTTTGTGATCGAGTCTGGAAAATCAATCTGCATCACTGACATGGCAATAAAAGTAAACATACCATACGATTCGACCAAAGCCGTTTTACTGTAGTGTTTCCCTAAGAGCAGTTTAGTCTACCGGCAAAATTGTTAATCTTCAATTAAAACAGGAATAATTAATAATGGTGTAGTTAAACTCTGTTCTTCACGATGGGCATCACCGGATTATTGACGTTTATTGAAAAAGCAATATTGAAAGATCAAACTTTGGAAAAATTTCGCGGAGAAAAAGTTGCAGTTGATACGTACTGTATTCTCCATAAAAGTAATAAATTATATGTAAAGAGTTCAATTTACAAATATGAAAGTAATGTTTTCAACCAAAGTTAATTACTATTTAAAAATTATAATTACTTCTAGTTGCAGTCCATTATGCAAAGCAGTTGGTTAATGGCCAGATTCCGCAAGGATTTCTAGATAAGCTTAAAGTCTATGTTGATCTGTTCAAGAAGTTTGAAATTTCTGCAGTTTTTGTGATGGACGGCCGAAATCTCCAATCTAAGGAATCAACAGAAGCCGAAAGGAAAAGGTGAGTGTATTTATGAATGCTAAAGTAAAATTAGTAATATCATTGTTGAGTAATAATAATGCGTAATATATGAAGGCAACGGGAGACTAGTCTTGAGCTTGCCAAGGCGTATGAAGCAGCTGGAAAAATTGAGGATGCTAATGAAGCTTACAAAAAAGCCATTGACATTAACTTTGACATTCACCAAGCGTGTGTAAAGGTAGTGAAAATATAAACATCAGGAAAACAAGATGCAATAAAAACGGAATTGATTTTTAATTATTTATTGATATGTTCCACAGCTTCTTCGCGAGTTGAAGCAAGATGTAATTGTAAGTATGCACGAAGGGGATGCCCAGATAGCGTGTTTGCATCAATTGGGGCTTGTTACTGGAGCTATTACTGACGACAGTGATCTGATTGTCTATGGACTTGATAAAGTGAGACAAAACACATTAAAAACTATTATAATAAAATGAAAATAAATCAAAAATTTCATTTCTTTTCAGATTGCATTTAAACTAAAACTGGACGGCAGCTGCGACTTTTATGAAAGTGGCAAGCTTCCACTTGCATTAAATGTCAAGAGAGCAAACTTTCGTTTTCATCGCTTTAGATGGATGTGCATACTTAGTGGATGCGATTATGCAGCAAACATCCCAGGGGTTGGTCTTCAGACTGCATTTGACGTGGCATTTGGTAGTACTTGGACGGATTACATGCTAGTAAGATTTAACACTTTTTATTTCAATACATTGCGCATAATTATGTGAGATTTCAGCATACAAAAACTTAATCAAACTATTCTATGATAAAACTAGATGTTTGAACAAATGTATATGCTAGCAAAAAAAATTGGCACCCCTTCAGATGAATACATTAAAACATTTGAGGAAGCAGAGTGGACATTTTTGTACCAACTTGTTTATGATCCAAGGGAACAAAAGTGTCGCTCACTTAACCCCTATCCTCCCGGAAAGCGAGCCACTGATTTTCCCTTTGCTGGGACCATGGTTGAACCAAAGGTAAAAAAATCTATATTTTCCATTAAATTCTACAATAAACAAATATGCTATTTCAACATGATATAAATATAAATGCTTCTTTCTTCCAGATGGCGTTTGCAATGGCTTTAGGAAATGTCAACTTTAATACGATGACAGTTATTGGCGATTTTGATCCAATGAATAGTGTAATGAAATATGATAATTTCAAAACAAAATACTTATTTCCTGTGCTTTATCAATACCATTTAAAATATTCTATTTTTGCAGGGTTATGACAGGAGCAGCATATGGTGGAGGGAGCTGCGAAGATCAACGAGACAAAACACCAAGCGTCTAGCGGAGGCATCAGAATCAGACCAGGAAGCAAAGCGCGTGTGTGGAAACTGTGAAGGAACTTTGCCTGTGGCCATCCCGATTTTAAATGAGGCTCAAGTTGAAAAGTCCAAGCCAGAACAACCCGAACCTGAACCAAGATCTACGTCCAACACCAATCAACTGCAGCTAATGAATATAAAGCCAACCGGGGAAAAGAAGAAGCGGGTAAAGTCCACCAGAGCTCTACAAGTAGGTCTTTCTCGAACTGTGAATAAGCCAGGAACGGGAAACAAGCCCGGTTTGCTTGAAATTGTGAACAAAACTAACGAGCGATACCGAAAAAGGTCAAAATAACTGTACAAGACGTGATACTTTCTTACAAGAGTTCATGAGAAATGGCAATCTTTGTTACTGATTTACGGAGACTAGTTTTTTAAGACGTAGAAGAGTACATTTTTTAGATATTGCTTCATATATTATTAACTTTTAAGACCGACATCCTATGTATTAAATTTAAAGATAAGTAACAATGTTAAAAGGTCATAAAATATCCTTAGTCTATTCCTTAAATTGTTTTCTTTTTCTTGTACAAAATGTTTGCCATTTAAAGTGTGGTGTAACCTAATGTTAATTCTAACCAAAAAATCCATTGGAGATAATAAAACAATGGACAGATGTGATTTTCACAATTAGAAATGTGCAGTAATATTTATAGCCCCTGACTTGCAGTTTCTGCTCCAAGAATCAATCCTAAAATACATATGTGTACTAAGTAGTGTGTAACAACTTTGCAAACTCGTTAATAAATTAATTTAATAATAACAATGTGATTCTAAAGTAAGTTTTAAGGATAGTTTAGTTCGTAAGTGCATTTGAAAAAGTTAATCTTTGCGTGTTATCAGTATTAAAAACGGCAGTTTAATGATTACAAACGACTATTGGCTTGCATTTGCATAATATCACCAAGCACCAATTTGTAGTGCTTCCGTAACTCTCAGCAAACTATCCAGAGCAAAAAAAAAAATATATTAAAATTAGAAAAATTTACAGATTTTTTGTAGCTTTTAGTAATGGATTTTTCATCCTTATAAGATAAGATGTATAAAAAAATATGTATAGAAATGCATCAATACAATACTCGTGTTCTCATAGTAGCTCATAAATAATACATTAACTTACAAATGTGCAAGCATGTCTGAAATCATCTCTTACTCAGTCTAATCCACAAAAACAAGCTCGTGTTCTCTACAAACGTATGCAATATATTTTATTTTGATAAAGAAGAAGTCAGTGGACGGAAAATCACCAGAAATGGGCTATTTGCACACTATTCCAGAGGAAGTAGTAAGAGCTTAGGTTAAATAAAAACTTTAATTTTAATGATTTTTTCGGTAAGGACAACTTTTGGTGATTATTCTTCGGAAAGACTCACAAGCAGTAGAAGTTTCTCCGTAATATTGTCGCGACCCATTATACCTACGTACGGCTTTGTTTATTACTAGAGCAAAAATTAAGCAATGTACTAAGTGACTGTTTTGCATAATACGAGTTGTAAATTAGGGTTACTTTATCTCTCTGTAAAAGTAATAAGACAAGAGATGGTATTGGCTGTCTATCTTGTCCTTTAGTAGAATACAAGTTTTATTTTCTTTGAAAAGAGAGGATGAAAATGTTAACTATGTAAATGACATGGGACTACTAAACAACCTACAAGCTTCCCAGAAAATGAGGACGACAATTTACAAGACCGTTTTGATGCAATCACAAGATGTAAATTATACACGGGCAATGGCTTTTATGAAGCGAGCATTCAAATGAGTCACAACATGTTATAAATTTAAGTAGCACTGAAACGATATTCCTAGAATCTTGGTTTTGCTTGGTGCTGTGGCATGAAAAATCTTCAAAATGCTATAATGTAAATGCAAGGCCCTGTCTTTAAAACATTTAGAATCATGTACTGTATCGGCATTTAACATAAAAAATGGCCCACTAGCAGTCGGGCATGTACACAAGCTTTATGATTAACATCATATGTTAGCAATATATTGGAAAAACTCCATTCTCTGTTTTTACTTTTCATTAAAAAAAATATCCAATCACCGTCAATAAAATGTACAAACTTACTTTAATGCCACAATAGTTCAATACTCGCAAAGAATTATTCATAAATATCAAAGCAATGATTCATGGAATAATCATCAAAGTTTTACATAAAAGTCTCTAGGCGTGTGTGCAAATTCTTAAAGAGTCAAGATGTTTATGCAATAACTTGATAACCGGAGCCACACCTCTGGGATCCCATGAGAAGAATATACACAGGATTCATCATTAAATATACAATATACAACTGCTATTGCTCAAGAAAAATATTTTTTGCAAGTCTTTACGCGAGATTAGTGGTCATCATATGAAGAATTTCACTAAAATAAAAGACAAAAAATGACGACATGAATAAAATCAACAGAAATATATAACAATGTGACTGAGCATTCATTTGAAAGATTTTGGCAGATGTGTACTCTTGCTCTTATGTACTTTTGGCATGGCTTTAGACTTATAATACAGTGCATAAGCTGTATGGATATCTGGCTGAAAGCAGCAATTATATACTTCGGAAGATTTGTGCTTGTTACGCGTATCCCGAAAGACCCTGAACCGAAAGACCCCGATCCCGAAAGACGCTATTGTACCTACCCGATTAGATTAGATAAGTTGGTATGCATTATATTTTAAAAAATACGTAGGCGCATTTTCGTTAAATATTAAATGTTCCATCAACATGCTTAGAAAATCTGAAGATATATATTGTCCTAAATTTGAGTAGTAAAATAATAGTTTGTTTTGGACATAGTTTAATATTTAAACATCAATAAACAATGCATAAATTTCGTTTCACAACATGCTTAAAACCATCATAAAGAAAAAATAGGATAAATTCACAATAGACTCGGATAAGCTTAAGAGGCATGTCCTTTTAAATTGATAAAAGTTGGAAGTGTCTAAGTAGGAGACATAGTAACTAATACCATTATGATGAAGTGGTGGCGTAAAAGATTAGGAGCTTCGTAAAAAAATATATTGTAAAGCTTGCACTAAGTTTTTAAATACTCTTTTGCTACTTGTATCATTACAAAACTTTAAACATAGCACAAATCCCATCGCATTCTGTATCTGAAGCACAATTGCACGCACATCAAGCCTCGACCCTTTCTTCTTCATGAAATGAGAGTAGCATTGGCTGTTTTTCGCTTAATTCTGCATATTTCCTCGGTTGTCGCAGAATTTATCATGTATTTCAAATGAAAAAAAAAAATTCTTCAGTTGTCGCATACTTTTCCTCAGTTATCGCAAAAATATTTTGGGTTTGTAAAACGAACGTAATATTTTGCTCAGTTATCGCGGAATATCAATCGGTTGTCGCAGTTTACTCCTCAGTTAAGTTTGTAATGCAAAACAGCTGCAGTAAGTGTGTATGGGTAAGTGCGTACCGGTTGCGTGCATACATGCGCGTTGAAAAATCATGCCAAGTTTCAGCTTTGCTAGAAAGAAAAACAAAGAAGAATCAATAGCTTTTAAACGAGAGAGCGATCACAGTAAAAAATCATTTGACAAAAGCTGGTTGCGGTTGGTAGGAGATCACATAGCAAATGACGTGGTGGGGTAGTAGAGAAGGAACCATAAACACAGTAAGGTGGCTTCATGTACCTATTTTCAAGCTAAAACTCTTTTAATAGGAGAGAAATGATTTCATCCTGCTTATTTTTTCCCATTGTTTTTCTACTTTTGATGCAAACAATTTTATGCACAAGTAATGTAATGGGTGCATGTGTCTGTGTTGTATGCGATCCCAGCATCACAGAAAATGAAACGATTCACATTATTACAATATTATTATACAAGAAGCTACCACGGCAAGACTTATTACTTCCGAGTCATCTCCTCTATTAATACAAATATATATCCTATATAACTTATAATATATTCATTCCATTCTTCCTCTGCTTACTTATGAATGGCAAAACAAGTTTACTAGTACAGTAATCAGGTATCAAGGTTCGTTGTTGCTCACTCACTCACCCCTTTCGGTTTCTCTCTCCGTGTGCGTCTTTTAGCTTCTCTCTCCCTAATTCGTCTTGTCTTTTCCTCTGTTTTTACTTCTCACAGAAGCAATATAGCCGCT
>JAQFYG010004741.1:0-10689 GCA_034694325.1 Entomobrya corticalis | reverse complement strand
AAAATCATAATACTTCGGATCATCTATTTATATGATTACATATTTATTTTCTCTATTGTTTTTGCATCATCATCAATGTCAACATCATCAATCCAGCCAGTCTCACTCAAGCGTTAACAGAACAGAGCGAATATTTCTACTCATCATCACAAACAGCTTATTCGTAGTAATTTTAGCAAGTATTTAGAGCTGAAAATATACGTATATGTAGTATTCCAGGTGTTTAACGAGCTGGACAAAACGAATATTTAATTTACTATATTTTGAGATTTGGGAAGGCACGTGGCATTTAAACCTAAAGTAAATTTGATGCAAAACGCCTACGTGGATTTTAACAATTTTCTTAATGCAAGTAGATGAAAGCAGCACCGTTTTTTATATACAAATAATTTATATTCTAAACTATTCATTTTAATATTTCTATGAAGTTAATATGCATGTGATGAATTTAGCTTTCAGCTTTTGTCTTTTTCACTGACAATTTTGAATTTCAGTGTTGTAGTTAGTAATCGTTTTAGTTCAAAATACCAAGGCAGTCACAAAAATGGAGGACGAGAGAGGGTAAGAGTCATGTCTCTTTTTGTCTGTAAACTCACAGTAACTGCTTTATTTTGTTCTGTCGTTAGATAAACTACAACGGAATAAATGTCAGCATTAGCTTTGTT
Source organism: Entomobrya corticalis (assembly GCA_034694325.1). NCBI lineage: Eukaryota > Metazoa > Arthropoda > Collembola > Entomobryomorpha > Entomobryidae > Entomobrya > Entomobrya corticalis. The sequence goes on along the minus strand of JAQFYG010004741.1, from coordinate 10,024 downwards.
CTCATCTTTTCTGTACTTGAAAAATTCATAGACACACAGACAGACTTCATAGACGATTGATCAGTCTTTCCGTAAATTGACTCCCAAGCCCAACTAAGCTTCTCACGACCTGACAAATCAACATTTTGATGCTCCCAAATCATTAAGCATCAAATATTGCGCGTTGTCTACTCTACAACAAATATTAATACAACTAAACAGCATAACCAATAACTATCAGCTTCATCAGCATTACGTCGTCGTTAATATTACATGCTTCAGCTGTCTACTAAAAATGAATGCAATCCTACCTAACATCTATTTCCTTTATTCTTCTTTGCCTATTTTTTCGTCTTTCTCTTGAGAACATTTTGGCACTTCACTTGAGTGTGATTTGGCACGATGTGCACCGACGTCCTCTATAAATTGAGAAGAAGTACAAAGAATTGTTGTTTATGGTTATAGCAAGCTGGATTTTTTCCCTTGCTGATCTCTGCTCGAAATTAATTAATCGTGAAATCTCATAGTAATAATAATAACTGTCAAATGACCCAGGATGAAATATGGTTATGGATCTGATGTCACTGATGATTATAATGACCCTGTCCTAAGTAATCTTAAATGACCGGAGAACGTAATATTACACGTGAGAAATAAACTATGAACGTCATATCATCTTGTCAAAAAATGCTAATAAAAATCAGTATAGGCCAAGGATATATTCATTTTTGATATCTTAGCAATCCCAATTTATCTTCCTGCGTCTTCTCTCAATTATCATTAGTATTATTGTTATTATTTCTCTCCTTTTTCCTTTACTATTAAGCCACGGAGAGGTCTTGACTTGACAATACCAATAAAAATTTCATCAGCATTTTCTCTCACATTCACATGTTAGCAGTCAGCAAGACAGATGAATAGAGTTGATTGCCAGAAAACAGACAGACTTAACAGAGTTGTACACTCTCTAACGGTAACGTTCTCTGGTACCATTATCCTTACATGGAACTGACAACTACTCTCAACATTGGAGTTCTATATATGCCTTCATGCCATGTTCTGTACTCTCGAATTTTCATGTTACGTCTTAGGCTTACTTTGTAAAACTAAAAAGAACATCAGAACAATAAGAATATCTGTACTAGGAAAGAAATAAGTGTCTCTGTCTTTGTAGTCGGTGATGTACATAAAAATTCCCATTGTTCTTACCAAAAGTACATCTTGTCCATCATTCATGAGCTTGTGACCCCATTTTTTCTTCACAAAACGCTTCGTCTCTAACAATCCCAACTTTACACACCACAATCTCTGTTTTATTTATCTTTTTCCTGCATACTTGAAGAGAAGCTGGATTTGATTTTTCTCTTATTGCGTTTGTACGAAGAATGGAGATAATGGTGATACTACACGAAGTGAAAAACAAGACTGTCGTATTTTCATGACGTACGATGGTAATGGTCCCGAAAAGAATTTAAATGGATGAAGTAACAACTCAACAGCCATAATATTGGTGTCAACCAAAAATATAAGCCCTTTGTAGTTGCGTCTGATGTTGATATATAAACAGACAAACGCAGTTTACTTTTTAAAATTTAAGTGTGGAGAAAGAACAAGTAGCCAACGAAATATTTTCGAAATAAACTCTTTTATCACGAACTGAAATATAAAGTTAAAAGAACGCACGGACATCTGCTTTCTCCAAACTAGCATGTGTATCTAAGTTGTACAATTCTGCTGTCACAACACATTATTTATCGAATGTTGAGAGAAGGAGGAAAACAGAGTGAAAAGCCAAAACCAACAACTATAAAAATGAGAATAAGGATAGATGTGGAGTGAAAGAATGGTATTGCAAGTGTTCCTCTGGGACCCTTACACATGCACATATAAAGAAAAAACTTAAGCATACGTGCCCATTATTCTTTACCGTAGAATAGACACCGAGAGAACAATGCGCTGCAATCCAAAAATCCAAGAGACAAGTTTTAGAAGTGAAAGCGTGTAGTGCAGATTAAAAGAAGATGAGAACGAATTCTTCTCTATATGCCTTTTACTTCTTTATTTCCATTCCAATTTTTAACTTTGGCCCTCGTCCGATACTTTATTTTCTTCGTGTATTCAACCGAGAATACTGAAATCGTTTTTAAAGAGCACAAAATTTTCAGCAGCACGTTCCATTAAATGGAGTAGGAATATGAAGAAAGTGAGGTTGTGGGCGGGGGAGGAGTCGGAGGAGGAAACAATCAACAACGCTATCAAGAACATGATACATGTAGTGCGCTAACAGAAACTAAACTCTGATAAAAAGGAAACAACAATAAAAAACAAACCATGTTAAACGTTGGAGGACATATGAGAAACGTACACGTGAAAGGAGGGATGTAGAATATGTTGTTACCATGAAACATGTTGCAAAAACCATTCTCCTCGTGATATCAACAACAACTACATACTATATACCATATAGCTCATCGTCAGTATTTTCCCCCAAAAAAGCAGCAACAAAGAGTTTCATGCAAGAGCACTGAAGTGTTTTGGAAGCTGTGGGAATAATAAATCTGCAATTAAAGTAGATAGCAATGTGCAAAATATGCATAATTTTCTTGTAATCATCAAAATTTTGTGGAAAATGACAGAGAGAAAGCAAACGACAAGATTTAGGACTGCTTGTTTACATTTATGCGTCGATGTCCTTACCTAACAACTCATTTTCTATATTTCACGACTCGTTCCGATTACTTCTACTTGCCATGATCATAATCCTTATTGTAGAAACAGGACGAACTAATATCAATCCAAATGAATGGATGCGTGCACAGATCATCATTGCAGGTTTCGTGGTTACCCTGCCTGACTGATGATGATATGTTAATAGATACATTAGCAGGCATCCAACTATGTTACTTATATGATAGGTTTCAATCTTTTCCTACCCTATATGGATTATTATTAATCTCTACTGGATTCTTGGAAAAATAAAGTGATGTTTACTAGTCGCTAGCTGGTTCCTTCTAGTTGGCTGATAAAAGAGGTTGAGAAATAGAAAGTATTGAGATGGAATTAGGACCTTTTACATGGATGAATGCTGAGGAGAAAGATGATAAACTGCAAACATCATCTAATAATTTAGGACGTAGTATGAGTGCGTATCAGTGAAAATGAGAGGAGAAGAGCAGATGGTTTTGGCAAAGAAGTAAGATGATGATACATAGTGATTTAAGAAGAAAATATACAGAAAGGTCTTATCCAGGAAGAAAAAGCTTGAGGAAAGGAAAAGTATGATGATCTTCTCCCAGAATCGCACCAGCAGCAACATCATCACCACCACTACCGTACTTACACAATCCCTTTTCTTATCTGCTTATTTCAAACGAGGATTTATTTACTGTTTCCTTTTGCAATAAAACGGGCTTATAATAATCATATTATATTAGCCAGCTCTTCTCTAAACGAAGCAAGTCGCTTAAGCCACTATTTGGATAAAAAGAGAGATCCGAAATCTACTTACAATGAACATACTACGAGACACGGAATGAAAATTGGAGAAAAGGGCAAGTAATAGTATACACTATTTATAGTGCTTGGCAATAATGTTTATTGTCGCTGACAAAAACGAGAAGAAGCAGATGATGATGTTCCTTGGTCCTGAGAGAAAATGGAGAAAATTGCGGGTGGTGCCACAATCCTAACAGTACTGTGAATTACCATATTTAGACCGCTTTTCTCTGCACTGTTTCCATCTTGAAAGGATGTGAGTAGGTAGAAGTGAGACGGGAGTGGTGGCTAAGCACCGATTTTGTCGGAATAATAGCTTGGTTATCTCTCGTTTACGTGTGCCTACTCAGCTACCACATGGCGTTTGACAAATAAGACAAAAAAGCACACAGCTTTAGCTGAAGACAATTTAGACTGAAACAAGAACGCCTAGTCATGAATTTTGAATTAAAATTTGTGAAAAATATGATCAGTACAGTGTTGTTACGTAGTGATGATAGAGAAGTCCGTAAAAGAAATATAACAAATGATGACAACTTACATCCAGTTTCCATGGAAGCGAGAAGAAGACCATGCGACGCCTGACGTTCTGCTGCTGCCTTATGTAAAAGCTGCATTGCCATTGAACGCTGAATGCGCTCTGGATGAGTGTGTGGAGATTCCATCGGTGGGGTGAGGCTGATTAGTGGGGTCATCAAATGAACCACTATTGCCAGTTGTGGATCAGCCACTTCCAAAACATTTAGTGGCGTTCCTGCTCCCGACTGGCATCCGGACGAAGAGTGACTGGTCGAGTTGTTGTTACTTGTTTTGGACTTGCCATCAGGCAACTTTAGATAAAAATACAAAAAAACATAATTTGTATAACGAAACATTGTAGTCAGAAATTTTTTAACCCTTAGTCATTTCTAAAATACTTACATAAGTTTTTAAATTTTTGGTAAGAAAATGTAATATTTTATAGTGCTCAGAGATTCCGTGAAAGAATCCCAACATTTCTATTGAAATATATAGACTTGTTTTAGTATAACCAAGCGCTTGCATATGAATTTGTAAATAATATAAACTTTTCATACGGCAACAGGAGCAAAAGGGTGTGTACCTAGCTACAAGAGAACAAAGGAACAAATATTTGTTTTTATCAAAGGTGTTAAGAAAAAAAATCTTTGGATCGTCGAGAACCAAAGGATCGGAGTGAGGACAAGTGTATATTGAAAAATAAATATAAATGTCTAGATACGTTGTGGAAAGGGGAGCAAAGGCAATACTTCTCTATACATTTTAGTTTAATCGTAGAAATTCTAAGCGATTCCTTACTCTGGCCTGAATTGAGGTGGTAAACCCGAAAGCTTTTTTATTTTGTCACCGATATTTTTGAATGAACAGGGTTAAAGATTTCACTATTTTACAGCACAATTTGTTAATACATTTGCTGGTGTTAAAGTACTTATATGTATTGTACTATAACGGTCGGTGGTTGCTTTTCAGCAAAAATCCTAGATGTGATGTTTATCATCTGATACATAATATCGTATTTACTCTGTTAAATCCCTGTGGCATTGCCGAAATTTGAGATTTTTGGGTAGGGAAGTAATGGAGGTGGGATATTATTCGAATAGTGGGAAAGTAAAAAATTTACAAAACGTTTTTTAATATTGGGGTTTAAAATTCATTGTAAATATTTGCCAAAAGTTTTTTTTGATGCATGCTTTCAATAATTATCTGAAAGTGTCTGTTATTTGATACTTTTACATTGATGTTATAGTATGAGTATTATTGGAGGCTGGGGAATTAAAAGAGTAATACGGTAACTTTTACGGTATGCTTTCCAGGAATGCTTCTGAAATTCTAAGCTAAGATGAGTCTGCAAAACTATGCCAAAAGTATTGAATTATCAACAACACTGATTCTATTTTTACCTACCGTTCGATTTCTTATTAATCAGTACTAGATTTGATTACATAGAAAACCGAAAATAATCGAATAATTTCTAGCATAAATACACCCAATAGTATCGTTCTGAGATATAAAGTTAGTTTTCACTGTTTATCAGTGTACTTACTTGAACGGAACGTACATACCTATTCATATAAACAGAAAATACACTTTCATAAGCAAAGATACTGTATCTGAACTGAACAAAGCGACTATATGAATGGATGAATAAAAGAGACAAGAAAATGGGAATTCTTGCTACTTTCTCTTGCTAAGCTCATCATAACCATTTTTTTGAATCTTCCCATGCATTCAATTAACGGTAATTTGTTTACACAAAGGCTTCATTTTGTTTTCGATGCTTCCAGAATATTTCATCTTGTGGTTCTTTATTGTTCTCGTTTTCACTCTTCCCAAGAAACAAGATGCTCCTCGTAAGTTTGCTTTGAAATAGATTATGCGTGAATTTGAATGAAGACACATTGAATGATGTGGTGTTTGGAAAAGAATTCTAAAGTAAAAGTGGAGAGGGAAAGGCGGAGAAAATAAAATGGGCACGGTGTTGTGTCAGGACTTTTTTGTGGATGGAAGATGATGACAGATGAATGCCTGCCTGTTCTACGCATCCATTAAGCAACATCAATTTGTCCAACTTTTTTCCTAATGCCTTTCCTTTAAACAATCCATCTTCTTGCTGCTTGACTCTACACTGTATGCACAACTTTTCTTACAACTTTGGTTTTGGGGAAACCAGGGAAATAAAATAAAAATACAAAACGGGAGCTTTAATGGTAACAGAAACATTGAAATATTTTCTTCACTTTCCCCATAAATATACGAGATTTTCGAACAGTTATGCTACTACTGGGTTCTTCCAACATATGGTTTGATGATTTAAATAGGTAATGGAATTGGCTTGCAAACTTTCATTATTACTTTCTTCTATACTTTTATCATAATATGTAAAACGTGAGAGATTCAAGGTCATAAGAGAGACAGACAGACAATAGGTTACTACAGAATTCAAAGTAAAAGGATTTACTTTCATTTCTTTTGTAAGAAAAGCTCAGCAAATGTAAGTAAGGCACATTCTAAATGCACATATATTTATGCTCGACTACTAACTTCTACTGATTCATTCACGAGGCGAAGAAAAAAGGCGGGAGAGAACAGAGTAAAAAATGCTAGCTTGGATTAGACATGCCATTTACATTTTTACATGTGATGTTTTATGCATTACATTGGGACTTGGAGATGTGTAGAGAAATAAAAAATAGCCTTGTTTCTTATTATTACCGTTATTATCGCCCGCTACACCCAAGCAGTCACTATTTTATCTCTCTCTCATACTGAAGAACACACTTGCATTGAGGGAAAAAGGAAAAACAAAATTTTGCACGGTCATGTTGTCTGTGGTATTATGCCTTAATGGGAATAATAAAAGTGAGCCTTAATCTCATAATGGATTCGTCGACTGCTATTTTTTCCCGGGTAGCCTCATCAATTCCGTTTTTCCCTTCTTCTGTTTATTTTACAAATTAAATTGTTAAATGCATAAATACAGAGAGAAAGTGGTTGTGTGTATTCTTACCGTGAGACCGGCAGGAAGAAACCGATCAACACATGCGAGAGGAATGATGAAACAATCTCGGGAGAGGCCAGCAACCACCTCCAACATGCCTGGTTTTCCTGGGTCCTCACCGTAAGCAGAAGTGGATGGAGGATGGTGAGGACCCGGGATCCCTATTCCGCTGCTGCTACTCACTACACCAGTCGGAAGGCCACCGGCGCTGGTTGCTGTCCACACCACGGGATTTCCTGCACCTCCTGCTCCACCAAAGCTCACCTGCACAGAGGAAGAAACAAGAAGACAACAGTATTATTATCTGGAGAAAGAAAAACACGAAAAAAGAAGAAAATAATATGATAAAAGATTAAGGAAACTATGTCAATATTATTATTATTATCATCTAGAATATAGTAGAGCAACAGTAACAAACGGTATAGGACATTTTCTTCCTTGAGAATTATGCACTGGGGAGAACTTTCACATTCCTTCTTGTCTGCCTCCTTCTCAACGAAAAAAAGAGAAAAATGTTTGCATGCAACATTCTCTAATTTATTTTTATGTTAAGAGGCGAGAGCAAAAAACGGGTCTTTCTTTCATGAGTCCTGCTTTTTTCCTTTGATGATGATGACAACAACGGGACAACGACAACAGCAAGGAGAGGAAAGAAGAGGATGTTGATAGCGTATAGTCGGTGTACATTTCTACTTGCCATCAACATCAGTGCCAATAGTATGAAGTCCGTACACAAGTGTGTGTCTGTGTGTGCAAGCACGCTGCTCTATATTCCCGGACGACTTGTAAATTGTTGAAATGGGTGCATCCGGAATATGCAAAGAGGTAAACTGGACGCCTGGGACTATATGTACCACTTATATTTTACTTACCGCATACTCACTTGTCCCGTTATTTAGAATGCAAACAAATTGGTGTATTTGTATTACCCACCCACACAAAAATGTACGTAGAATGTATCATCATAATATAATGCATACATTCATAATGCTGGTATTAGTTACATAACTGTGGCAACTGCCATTAGTCATTCTTACTGAGGTCTCTTGTAATCTTACAATCAAAACTCAAGAGAGTAGTTCATTTTTTTCCGGTTGGCTATTTTATTTACGACTCTATTTTCTTCAGCAGCAAATATGCAGCCACGTTCTTACTTTTCTATGGTGGCATTCGTACGGAAGTACGTACTTATTATAAGTTATTTATTTATTTGCACATCACTATTCATTACCATCAATGACAGGATATTATATATTATAAGGTGAGGTATACACAGCTGAGGACAATTCATGCTAGACTGCAATTACCTATGTATGTATGTGACAATTTTGTAACAGTCCATTTTATTTACCAAGTGTTTGGCAGAATGACAGATAAAATTTTGAAAGGAGAAAGAAAATCCATTTTCACGTGGAGAGTCCTTTTTGTTGCATTTATAGCCTTATAACTTGTTTTTTTCATTACTCTGCCATTATTGCAACACAAATGACGATGACGGCAAAAGAGAGAATTTCTCAGCGAGCAAAGCCACAGACTAAGAAATGTTTTGCCGAAACAGTTTAGCCGTGTATGTGTGTGCATGTGTGGTTTGGTTTCGTCATTTTGGTTTTGGAACGACAAGAAATGGGCTTTCATTCACAATGCACACATTATATATCCTTACATTGTAAGAAATAGACTTACACACATACACGCTCCAAATTTTCCATGTGATGATGATATTTAGTTTAGGTTTTTCTCTCTGTGTGTTGCCTTGTCTCTGTAAATATTTCACGAACGAAAATTGAGTGAGCAATGTTGTTTTCTCTCCATTTCTCAGTGTTTGTCGGTCTTTTTTATACAAATACGTCCATGCTCAAACTCAAAAGCCCTTTTTGTTGTTGACCATCGTCATCATCAAAACCATTTATCAAGTGATTTCTCTGCAAGGTAACGTAGTAGTTTGGTATCTGTCTGTGTGTACATAATAGTAAGAATGCTTCAATGTTTAACTTTTACCTACTGCTTCAAAATGTACTATAATTATGACAATAAATCCCAAGCCCGAAGCAAGAGGGGAATGGAAAAGGAACATGAAAAAGGAAAGCAGTCGTCCGTATACGTTTTATGTAGTCGTCCCATTTGTAGAATGACAAGATTCATTTAAAACTACTTACTGTTCTAAATAAAGTATGATGGACATGTGGAAAGAAGTAAGTAGTGAGAAAATAGAGATATTGATTTTATTATGAAAAATCTACTTTCCGACAAATGAAGTACACTACTATAAAATGTATAGGGTATTTTTTTAAATTTCAACCACATAGTGTCAATATTTTTATAATACAAAAAGGCATTGATAAAGAGACCATGAAAAATTGGGTTTGTCGGCAGCGATAAAACCAGAATTTTCTATTAAGTAATGCCAATTAAATATAAAAGATAAATCATTTGCAAAAGTTTGTGACATGTTTTAGCATCTTTTACCACCTTCGTTGTACAAGGTAGATGATAGTATTGTGCATTAACGGTGTATATTAGAAGAAAGGACAGAAGAGACTTGGAAATTCAGAAGTTATTATGCAAATAGGAAAAGTAGGTTTGGTTGGTGAGCCAAAACAAGATTTTAAAGCATGTCTTTGTCCTCCTCCTGTTTCCTCTAGACATGCAAGGGAGAGAAGTAAGAGCAAAGTCAAGTGACATGACAGGGCTTACATCAGGATAGATAAAGACACGTTGAGCGTGAGAGGAGAAAGACAGGAAGGAATTGAATTATTTTTTTATATAAAAATCTAGCAACGCGTTTTCAGCTGCACGGTTTTCTTCTTCTCATGCTTCTTCTGTGTCTATTTTATTATTACGCATTCATCAAGCATTCCTTGTGAGTGACATGAATATGAGAGTATCTATTTCTCCCTCTCTAGAATAGAGTCGTCTTCAATGATATTCCATTACCAGCATTAAATAGTTTAAATACTTTATAAACATGTGGGAGGCGAGCGATATGAATCTGATCTATATCTACCATGAACTATGTAAAATACATTTTTCCTT
>JAQFYG010004740.1:0-10690 GCA_034694325.1 Entomobrya corticalis | reverse complement strand
AGAAGTGTTAAACTCAGCCAAAGGAAGATTCCAGTAAATGTGACCAAAAAAGCTAAGCCTGCTCGTTCTAGTCCTAGCAGCGCAGTTCCATTCGGTTTAAAAAAGAAGAAATAAAAATGCGTTTCATATAACAAGTATATATTTATGCTAAATGAATATTTAAAATATAATGGGTAATTCCAAGTAATATTGGAGGTTTTTATAGTAATAAAATATTTCGTACTACGACTATGTTTTACTTATAAAAACTATCCATTTTATTTTTCATTTTGGATGTTGTCATTATCAAATGTCGTAACTGGCTAATGGCAAATAACTTAACAGTAAAATAATCAACTGAAAATATAATTTAATTATCCAATGATGGCTGGGGCAGCGAAAACTCCAGCAGTGGATCCATAACGGCGGATTTCGCTGTTGGCACTGGAGGCAACTCCCGGGTGGAGGTTTGGGGCACTGAGTCCACCGGCAAGAAGGACTTGGGCAGAAGCCACGGCGATGAGAGCAAGAACGAGGATCTAATTAGAAATATAAAGGTATAAATAATGGTTAGAAATTTAAATTTTGGTTTTAGAAATGATAAAATGGTGATTTTAAAAATGAAAACATACCACGTATTTCATCATTTTGGAAATGTGTTTGGAATTCGACTTTGTCGAGATATACAGTTTTACAAGAGATTGTTTGGAATTGCAAAGGTGAACTGATACCGAAATGTTTTGAGATTCTAGCTTATATACTTAATTTCGTTCTTTGTGTTAGCATACCCATTTCTTTGCAAAATTGCAATCGAAATCATTTGGGATTGATATTCCAAACGAAGGGTCTTAAATTCATAAATTATCATCACAAAGCAATCTGCAAATACAGTTACTTTAAAAAAATCAAAGAAGCATGTTTTACGTCATCGCTGTGTTGAATTGTGTCTTCATCAACTCTAGAAACAGTTATCCACTTCTGGACTCTTTATTAGACTTGTCCACTGTCCACCCAAAGACATGATGGCTCTTGCGTTACCATTTTTTGCTCTTTGTCAAAATATGTAAGAAAAAACATGTACAATTTGTTGATTTTAGTCACAAAAAATTCAAGTAGTAACGGCTTTTAGCATAACATTGATTATGTTCACAGTTATTCTAGACGACATTATAAATGGCGCATTAAGCGCATAATACTTATGTATATATTATTACACAAACCTAAACCGTTACAAAAATGCAATTGACAAAAAGTGAGAGAAAAAATCATATGCTTATTTGCATCTGCAAAATGGTTGCTAAATACACTACACTACAATATGAATGTTTGGATTTTTGAAAAATAAAAAATAGCCAGCGTAATAGATTAACTGCAATGGACCTTATATTAGACTTGTAGTACGTAATATTAGATAGATGTTTCATTTTTTATTATAACAAAAGCGACTATATAGTGTAAATAAATGAAAAAGTGTAGTTTATAGCGTTATAGTAATTGTCAATTGTAACAAATTCATTTTATAGCAAAGCGATTTTACACGCCAAAATGGATAAGTTTTCCACTATTGATTGGTAGCTGCTTATAAAATCGAATCTGCTATCTTCTTGAGTTGGACCAATCCAATCTTCAAATAAATTAAAATGAATCTTTATTTTCAGTGCTATTTGATATCAGTACATAATCTAACATTGTGATAGTGATGTTCATTTAGTCATTCTCATTCTGTTCATCCTTATTGGGTATCAAGTGAATAAAATGCAATAAATTTCAAGTTTAATTCTGCCAAATCTTCTGTAATTGCAGATTCATTTATATTTTCATGTATGCATTCCATTTTCAATTTTACCTGCAAAAACAGGGAAGTAATACATACGTAAATGCCCAGGACAACAATAACAAGGAAAATTGTTATTATTTTTAATTGGGCTAAAAAAGTCAATAAGTTGCTAAGTAGATATGATTAAATGAGAAAGTGTGAAAAGGAAGTGTTTCCAAAAGCAATTATGAAATTGTACAGGTTTTAAATAAAAATACTTGTAGGAAAGTTTTTATTTTTCCGAATTCCTTGATTGACAAGGTACCAATTTCATCTTTTGGGATCGACAAAAAATGTATACTTAAAATTTAGCACTTCATCTGCATAACTTAATAAATGTTTCAACAAAATTATCCGATGATGGCTGGGGCAGCAAAGACTCCACCAGTTGGTCCAAAACGACGGATTCCGCTGTCAGCGCTGGAAGCGACTCCTGGGTGAAGTCTTGGTCCAGAGAGTCCGAGTCCACCACCGGCAAGGAGGACTTGGGCAGAAGCCACAGCGATGAGGGCAAGAACGAGGATAACCTATACAAATAATATTTCAAAATTTAGATTTTCTAATATTTCAAATGGTACGGATTCTAAAACTTGTAAATTATAAATACTCACGTATTTCATCATCTTGAAATTTTTGAGAGTTACGACTGAGTCGATGATTTTCTGGGCTGGTGTTTACTTGAGTGGAAGACTGAATGGAAACTGATAACAGTAGAAGAAGTTACTCTGATTTAAATACCAATGAATTGTCAAATGTAGGTGTGCACTGTGTACTGTGATATGATCATTGTTAATCCCATATACAAAGACTACAGTAAACAGTCATTCAGTAAACAAGACTAAAATTATCTGCTGAAACTGGAATTGGTTTAGCAGTCGTCTCTTTGTTCTATCTGATGGAATTGTGCACGCATTTTTAGACGAAATTTAACGTGATGTGTAAATTGTGCCTGTAAAAAATTGTTTGGAGCTATTATTAGCTCATTTTATTGCTAAAGTTTTTCTGGAACATCAGCGTATCATCTAAGATGTAGGTAGATAAAGTACAAATCAATATGAAGAGCAAGGTTCACTATACACCAGAACGACTTCCATGATTGGCAGCGCAAGCACTATACTATAGCCTAACGGTTCTATTCCATTGTTGTTTTTTTGCTGTCCATTGACAGCAAACATAACTGTATTATGCGTGTCGTACGCAGTCGTCTGGTCATTTTATCTTAAATCAACAGCATTTTTTGTGTTCGTTTTTTGCTAGTTAGGTAAAGGTGACAAGTGTGAATAATGCAAAAGTACAATGGTACAACTGTACACTAAAAAGTTATATGTACGAAAAAGATCACCATTTAATTACCTAATACGCCTTATTTTAAAAAATGACTAAGGTATCGGCATGATGATATCGGTTTATACAGGGTGCACCATCAAAATTTATATCACGTTGTTACTATTGTATTAAACAATAGTACATAAAAAATTGTATTTCATCGACGATTTCACTATTTGATAACTTGGTAACAACAATTAAATTGTCGATAATGTTATTGATCGAAAATTCGTATAAAAGCATGGAACGAACTTTGAGCAAAGTATCAATTCAGTTTTCCACTTCAACTTAAAAACAACAAACTTGCAAACTTTTCGACTTTGTCGACAACAAAACTTCCAATTCAAAATGATGAAATACGTGGTAAGCATAGGCAACGAATAATTTCCTAAAGTTTCCTAAATTTACCTTTAAAGTAATTATCTTAATATTTAATTTATTTTTGTTAATAGCTCCTCGTTCTTGCCCTCATCGCCGTGGCTTCTGCCCAAGTCCTCCTTGCTGGTGGAATCGGTGGATACAGCACCGCCAACCTTCACCCAGGTATTGCTTCCAGCGCCAACACCAACATCCGTCGTTTCGGACCAACTGGAGTTATCTACGGATAATTTCTTTTCTTTTTTCCATAAATTCTCGTCATAATTTTACAATGTACAATTTGATTGGCAAATAAAAATTAGTTTTCCAATATAAATATTGTTGTTTATAGCATTTATAATTTCATTTTCATTGCATTTTTATTCAACCATATATTATACCGCATTCCTTTATGGTGGAGTGTACCACATCAGATCGTATTAAGTCGATTGATCAGGAAATGAAAAAATTATATTCCCACTGCATACCAAGTTTCCATATTATAAATTTTTTTGCCCGTAGATTGATTATGACATTGACAATATGTACTTTTTATTAATATTTTATTCAACCCAGTCAACTTTGTGTCATAAAAAATTGGAAATTTCGTGTAAAATGGACCAATTAAACCGGTAAAATATGTGATAACGTGGAAATTATTTTCTGCTCGGACATGTAAATCGTATTCGTATATATATGACATAAATTGAATTGAATTTTATTATAACTTCATAAATCGTAATTTCAAATCATGATAAAATGTATACATGTGTTTCATGGGTTTGAAGGAATCTTCGAATTAAAAAACAGCATTTTATGTATTAAAAAATTAAAGCAGTCTTTTAAAACTCCGGCATGCGTCCTTAACTCAGAACTCATTCGCATTCCAAAATCAATCATTCCAATATTGCAAACCACATGCAGGAAAAAACTGAGAAATTGTGAGATTTGGTGTATTTGGATAGAAAATATAAGAGAAAATGCATAGTCTATACTGTCATTAAATAGTATAAAAATTGTCGTGGTTGGGAGTCTGTAGTAGTTTAAAATTATACAAGCTTTGTGAAGGTGAATACCTTTGTGAAATTTACTGGTTGTGAGTATAGTTTATATACACATGCAAATGAAATTGGAAAAGAATAAAATTTTATCTTTAAAGTTTTTAGAGAGATGCGATTTATTTTAAATCTCAAATTTTAATGCTCCAAAAAGATGAAGACATATGTAAGTTATGTAAGAAGTAGAGTCTTGATGCTATTAGATTATACCAATCGGATTTTCCAGCAAAAACTTTAAGGATAAAACTTCATGTAAACCGTTAACCTATGTACCTTGCATTCAACAATACTTGAGTTTTATGGGGTAAGAAGAAATGGGGTAACTACTAGGCCATTATATGCAGTCCAAAAAAAGTTGGAGTGAAACCGTATTTATGTTTCGCAGAAGTGTTTAAAACATTTATTGTTCAAACAAATAAAAATTGTCGGATTCTTTAAATTAATTAATTGAACTAAGTAGTAAATTTATTCATCCGATGATAGTTGGGACAGCAAGAACTCCACCAGTGGATCCATAACGGCGGATTTCGCTGTTGACACTAGAGGCAACTCCTGGGTGAAGGTTGTGATTGCCGATTCCACCAGCTAAGAGGACTTGGGCAGAAGCCACGGCGATGAGGGCAAGGACGAGGATCTGTAAACAGAAAATTTACGGAATCCAATATAAATATCAATTGCTATTTTTTAAAGAGTCAAGGTGTGATAACGAATTACAAGCTGAATTCACGATTCAATTATGTTGGGACACTTACCACGTATTTCATCATTTTGAGTTTGGAGTTTTGGTTTCGACAAAGTCGGATAGTTTATAATATTTTAATGTTTGCAGTTGAAGTACAAGAATGAACTGATGGTTTGAAATATGACTATTCTGAGCTTTTATAGTTGCATTGTATGTTTACTTTGGGAGCTTCCAAAATCCAAATTGTGTACAATCCTATTAGTTGTTAGTGGATCTTCGCCTAAAAAGATGTAAATGACCCTATTGATGCTTAAAATTCTTTTTCAGATATGTATCCAATAGTACCCATGAATAAATGGGGCCAACGTATCCATTTCCAGCGTTTTGGAAAATTGCGAAAAATGCCCATAACATGATCACGTGAAGTCAAAAATTATCCAATTCTTTTATCGCTTGGTATTTGCACTTCCAGCAAACTGTAAAATTTACAAAGAAATGTAAAACCACAGGTAAACAATCTAAGAAAATGTGACAGTAGTCTAACTGAAATGTCATTAAATAACGTAATAACTGTGTTAGAAAAACAATAACAAAATGTAACCGTTATCCACACGTAATCAAATACATATAAACTTTTGCATGGACAATGGTCGCAGTGTGCTCATGCTTATAATGTTGCATTCTATTCTTTCCAAATTGCAAGACAAAGAAGGAAGGTCAAGTTACGACAACTCAAACTCTCAAAATTGTTGACAGTTATGATATTATGAACAAGTAGCAAAAAAATATTTGTTTGTATCTTCCTCAATACAAATATGGTGAACCGTGTAGATGGCAGTGGCGCTATATTTTGCAGTTACACTGTTGCACTATTAAAGAATCATGAACCGAGCTAGTGCACATATTTGCGTATCTAACTGGACGCTGCACGCACTTATGAGCAAAAAACAAAAATGCTCTCAGATGTGCTTCACGATCGCTAGTATTTAAGCAAACTTGAATATTTGCAAAGGCATCAGTCAATCTTTGCTTTCGCTCCAATATCTCTCAAATCAATCATTAAGTCTTCGACTTCAAATTTCCGAAATTCAAAATGATGAAATACGTAAGCTTAAATTTATTAATAAACAAAACTCCACATTATTTTCGTTATAACTTGTAATAAGTAGATGAAAATAATAATAAAAATATTATTTCTATAAAGGTCATCCTCGTTCTTGCCCTCATCGCTGTGGCTTCTGCCCAAGTCCTCCTTGCCGGTGGGGGACTCGGACTCTCTGGACCAAGACTTCACCCAGGAGTCGCTTCCAGCGCTGACAGCGGAATCCGTCGTTTTGGACCAACTGGTGGAGTCTTTGCTGCCCCAGCAATCATCGGATAAATTTTAAGTTTCTAAATTATAAATCATCAAATTGGGCTTTTTACGCCAATTCCATAATACCAATGAATTTGTTTTATAATTGGAAAAATAAAATGCTCAAATAACTTTTTAAATAACTTTTTAAAATGCCATCACCATTATTCTTTATTCATACAAATATATATACATTGCATACTTTCTTACGGTTTTAATAGGTTTTCATATCGTAATATTAGCATACAACTTATTTTACAGGCATCTAAAGATGAATACAGTTATATATTTTACACTCCAAATTTTACTGTTATTGCTCTTTTTGTATATTTTTATAATCGTTGTCGTTGGTAACTTAAATTTGAAGAACATCCCGAATTTGACAGTTACCCAGATTTCTAGAAAAGAAAAAGCCTTTACAACAGTACTTCAAGATAGGTAACATCAAATGTGTTTCTGTCTTCATTTAATTCTCTTAATTGATTTACATAGAATTACTCAAGAAAGCTTTGTGGTTTTTACTGACTTGCTTAATGAATTAAAGTTTAGCTTCATGTAATTGTACTGAAGTTGGAGATAGAGTTAGCGCTCTTTCATTAAAATCCGACATTATTCTCAGTTTTCTATAAATAGGTATTTATTTTAAAATTTACAAAAGTTGATAGGCTTCGTTAAAGCATAACTTGGAAACATTTAACAAAGTATGAAAACTTCAAAATGTGTGACAAAAATTAATGACGCTCCTAATGATGTAGTTCTATTTATATTTTATTCCTATATTTGTCATTCCTAAGTGATCTGCAAGTCTGCAAAGCACATATGTGCTGGGCAATTTTTTCTTGGTGTGCTTCATTCTAATATACTGAATATAAAAAACTCAAGCTTCAAAGCTCAGATTGTCATGTCATGCAGTCATGCATTTAATTTTTTTATTTGTTGTTGTGTCAAATGTTTTTGCTGTCAACAGCGCAGCTTCTTTTTGGCTACATTTGTTCTGTTCTTTAATGTTTTGCCACACAATTTGACCACTAGTCCAGCATACAACTTGATACTTGATCAATCCAGAGAATCAATAAAAAATAAATAAAAAACATTCTGTATCGTTTTTGCTCGTACATAACTGTTCGCGAACACGTGAGAATTGCGTAGATCTTTTGTAACTGTAAATGAAATATTGTAGCATTGACGATTTTTTGCCAAAACTTGCGATCCAGCAGAGCCATTGTGCGTGGTTTGTCTATTTTAAACAATGCATATGGTCAGCACTTCAGCAGCAGTCTTTCTTGACAAATTACACTGCAAAGTCAAGGAAGCGTCAGAGATTGAAAATATGCAAGCACTAAACATGACCAAAGGACTAAATAGCATGCACAAGTGACAAGCACGTCCCATTATCACTGTGGCATGATTCTAGCAGATGCTATATGCAAAAATAAACTTATTTTTATATTGTAAAAAATTGAATCTAAAATTCAGGTGTAGTATATAAACTGCCGCTTATGCTCTTTTTGGTATCAGTCTACATTTTGCAATTCCAATCAACACTACTCTAATCAAACAAATAATCTTCGGCTTTGTCGAATCCAAACAAACTCGCCAACATGATGAAATACGTTGTAAGTTGATTTGTATTTTCATAGAAATATTTAATTTTCAATAATTAATTTTTCCAAATAATTTAATAATCATTTCTTCTTCTCAAAACAGCTTCTCGTTCTTGCCCTCGTCGCTTTTGCCTCTGCCCAAGTCCTCCTTGCCGGTGGTGGACTCGGACTCTCTGGACCAAGACTTCATCCAGGAGTCGCTTCCAGCTCTGACAGCGGAATCCGTCGTTTTGGACCAACTGGTGGAGTCCTTGCTGCCCCAGCCATCATCGGATAAATGTTTAAAACAAGCATTTGTAATATCAAATTCACATACAATCCATCAGTGAAATGTGAAATAATAAAATCCCACGTTTAATTTAATACTCAAACATTTTTACAACACGATTGGTTTGAACCAATTTTATTTTATTAGCATAAGAATCAAGCATTGCTACCTGCCCATCACTTCATATCAATATTTAACATATCTTCAATCATCAATCGGGTTTCATCAATTTATTATAAAAATTAGTTTGCCTATTTAACAATGGGTATTGTGGAAACGAATATATTATAATCCCGATGACAAGTTATGGCTTACATAAGATTTTTAATTTCAACTAGGGGATTTTTTTTGTTGAGATTTCATAGATTATCGTCTTATATTTCTTGCACGAGATGCTTAAAATACATAGAGTTATAGCAAATATATGAAAAAGACGCTTATGAGAATTGGTACAAAATTCAGAATTTGCTCTCCTCCTCCTACATGTCGTGTTTTCATTTTCATGCACCCCTATTTCCTAACAGCTTGTATGCACTTTGTATCAAACCTTGTACATTTGAGCTCCATTTCTGAGCTTGGACTCCCTGTAATGATGCTGTATCATTGATGTTCATCCCCTCTTCTTCTTGTTTATCGACAAGTGCCAGACACTTTATATTCGCACGTAAACTCCCTTCATAATTATTATTATGTGGGGAAAATAGCATCAACATAAAATCTTGACTAAATTATTAATCCAGTTTTAATTTTTAATTTAACTTATTTGAAGAAACAGCAAAGGTGGAAATCGAAAATCAGTTCATAGTTTTTTTATACAAGTCATTCAGCATTTCATATTTTAGTTATCCAAGATCGGTTTAAATGTCACATTTAACATACATACATGTATCATTTTCCTGTTTTTACTCAAACTTTGTTCAGAGAAATTGTTTGATTTCGCCAGTCAACTCTATAGGGAATACTATTCACTATAAACGAAAGTTTGATCTAAAATTCCTTTAAAATATTAATGCATCATTTGAATTCACATTATTTGAGCTATACAACTCCGCACAAAAATGTATTGCTGTTTTTCTCAGAATTTATGCAATTGACAATAGCAACAATGTCAACAACACAGACTTGTCTGATTCGTTCATAGAGTACAACTTGCTACCCCAACCTAATCTATTATCACTGCACTATTGTAATGTGTATGCATTTGTTAGTTCATACTTCCTTCCTTTTTATGGGAGAATTGAATCCTGATTTCATACACTTAACCTTTAACTTTCTCTTGTTGTTTGGAGAACACTTGTCACCAAAAGAAAAGGAAATCAATCATTGTCGATTGTCAGCCAGCAGCTTGGTTTGAAGTTAACAGTAACAACAATAACAAAACACCATAGACTCTCGCACTGCTTTTTAATAAAGATAGGACCAGAATATAAATTAACATTTGAGAGCTCTTTTTTATTGAAAATTGAAATATTAACAAAACATGAATCATGCCAACGTTTGCAGTTGAGCCCACCAAACCAACGTTTTTTCCACCTCTAACCTCAACACTTGGAAAATTTCCTGCTTGATTTTTTACAACATTTCAACCTTCCCTTCTTTATTTATTTGATCTTTTTATAGTAATAAGGACATTATAACGAGATGATTTTATATTAACATCTTGATTTCTTTTTACAAGAACCCTAGCTCTACTAATTATATGGGTTAAAAGTTTTTGAAACGTGGTGACAAGCAGATAGGCAGGTTTTCCTTTTTATAATAAACTTTTTTTATTCGGTTTCCCCACGAAAATGATTTTTAATCAGGCTGTTCCCAGCCCTGCCTAACACTTTTTACTTCCTGATTTTCAAAAAAATGCACAAGTTGATCAAAGTAGAATGTTAGATTTATGAATTGTAAAACAAACGGAACGAATGGATTTTATATTGTTCATCTGATCATCAGCCTGAAAAAAAAACATGTCAATTTTAATTAACTGATTTTCCCTGCTAATGAACCCAAACTTTTTTTTAGATTCTACTCACGACGACTACGACGATTTTTGATACATACGACGACGGTGGTAGTGGTGATGTGGCTGTGGCTTTACGAAATATATATATATCTATCCATTCAATCTTATATTTATCATAGTTTGAATTTAGCGGCTATTATAGTACTTGATGCGAACAGTGAACGCTATATATTTAAGTCTGTTTTCTATTTTTATTCTCATTTTACCCTTTCGTCCCTGTTGACCCCTGAGG
>JAQFYG010004739.1:0-10694 GCA_034694325.1 Entomobrya corticalis | reverse complement strand
CCCCCTCCTCCACCTCCCCCTCAAACATCTCTAATCCAACATTTTTGTAGACTGGGTTTGCCGTTAAATGAACGACTAACGACAGCAATTGTACTGAAAGCATACAAACGGAAGGCACTTCTCGAAAATCCAGATAAGCACCCTGAGGAAAATCGACCCTGGCAGACTGAAATATTTAAAGAGACCAAGAGGTCAAAAGACTTTCTATTAAGTATTTGTGTTGATTCAAGAAGTGATGTAGAATGAAGTGTCCGAAGTGATAGTGAAGTAAGTGGTGTAAAACAAGCTTAATAACACCATGAATTGAAGATCATAATTATTCACGATTGATGACGAATGATAAATTGCCCATTTACCATAGCTTACTTGGAATTCACTTTACTGGCGTTTTGGGAAAAATATTTGGTTTGGACATTTTTTCCGGATGATAATGCGTAAAGTAACTTAGCTTATGTCAAAATATTTTCCGTCGTCATATTTCATTTCTAGTTTTTTTCCTTCATGTAGTTTCCGTTTTAATTTCAGTTCGAAATATTGATATTTTATTTATTTTTTGTTTTTGCAAGATGAGATGAGGCGACTAGGGAGAACGGGTATTTACGGAATTTACAATTTGTTGACTTTGTCACGATTTTTATTGAAAATGAAGAATTATCTTCAAAAGTTTAGTTTTAAGCAGTTAAAGTAACAATTGGAGACAAAATTACAAATGGGATGAATTAATTCATCGTTTTAAAAATTGTATTTGAAATTAAATTAATTTAAATTCAAATTAACTTTAACAATAATTATCAAATGTCAAATTCTCAGCCTTTCCTTGTCCATTTTCGTGCAAAATCCGAAATCAAATATTCCATGCCATTCTCAGCATGACTTCACGTAAGGCATTCAATAACCGGGCAACCACAGCCCGGCAAAGTAATGAATAACCTGAGGATGTAATGATTGTGATGATGTTTGAATGAATATGAATAAAGCAAATCTTGTCTTATCTATCATTTTTGCATAACAATGAGCATATTGGTATTTTCTAATAATATGCAAATTAGATAGATAGGATGAGATAAGGATTTTTTCATTGATAGACAAAAATCATTATCATCATTATCATTACTTGTCAGTACATTTGTTACTTTGCTAGAAGCTGTATTTACAATCATATACAGTTTATATAAACCATTACACATCTTTATATATCATTTCACACTTGAATCATTATCTATCTACTTCCTTCATTATATATACGTATATAAAAATATTATAACCGCACGTTTCTTTTGTCTGTAGTACTTATTACATGGACACCTCAAGAGAAAGTAGAGAAATATATGGAGAAAGGCTTCCTATTCTGTCTGTGCATATCATATCATTGGAGAAAAAATATATAAAATTTTATATAAAATATATTCAAACGGCACAATAAAAAAGTTAAAAAATACAAACAAATAAATGTATGGACACCTATTTTTTGCATTGAGAAGTGTACGTGGAATTCACGTGCCAATCTGGGTATTGGTAAATATAAAAAACATTACTCATCATTCCTATTCTAACTCTTCTAGAGATAGTACCACCAGCAATACACTATCTGTGTATTATTGACTTGTAATTAAATTTACTTCAATTTTATTTTAAAATTATGCCATCGAAATGATATTATTTGTAAAACAAAATGAAATTTAAAACCGTATTCCGTTGGCGAAGAACTGCATCTGCGTCTCGAATTTCCCCATTCACCAGATCTGCATCTATTCGAAGATTTAATCGAGATGAGATGCCCGGTTTACGCAGACTTTTGCGTCTACTCCAACAACCACCGGGAGAACAAATACAGGAAAGAAATCAAGATCCTGGAGAAAGTTCAACAGCAGGGGAGAAAGTTGGTGAAAGTGCATCTTCATCATCATCCTTGACAACTGAATCGCCAAACGATCCTATTCTTGGCTTACAAAATTCTGTGCAAGTCTCTGATACTGACAGATCATCTCTCAATGACCAACAATATCGGCTACACAGATCACCACCAGAACTGTACAATCTTGTCATCTTGGTCCCTAAAGCCGGAAGTCAAAATTGGGGTAGGACATCTGAGGCTAAAGGTCAAGCACAAGATTGCGCACCAGAAGCAGTAACTGAAAATGATGACAAAAAATCTGGTTCGGTGAAAGTACCCAGTGCTGAGGAGGAAGCAGCATCTTCAGTGGAGTCATGTTCTTCGTCAGTATGGCAGCGTCGTCGTGGCCGCACATCTATTGATTTAGATGACGTTGAAATTGACGAAGGGGAAGCTGGACCAGCTTCTGGAACCGGAAGTCAAAATGGAAATCTGGAATCAAATGCATCAGATGGGGAAGATTGTGTTGCTGAAGCCGAAAATGAAAACGTAGAAGCAATTGACCAGATAGAAGCAGCATCTTTGTCGTCATCTCGGAGGCGTCGCAGTCGTGCTAGTGATCTTGATTCAATTGATTTAGAAGCTGGAGTAATCGGAGATGAGAAACTGGAAAAAACGTACACGGAAAAGTACATGAATCTAATGTTTTGCTCTGGATTAAGCCTGTTCATGCCGGAGGGAATATCTGGAGGAATCTGGGACTATGCTCCAGTCCTTTGCTTTATTCAAGTGGTAAGATATAATGTTTCTTTTATCATCTTTATTTAGAGAAGTTGTGCTTTTAATTGGCAATCGAAGTTTGTAAAGTCATTGTGGTGTAGCCAAGAAAAGATAACATTTATTTTTCGACGTTCCAAATTTGTATACATTTTTGTTTTATTTTAAAATTTTATTCGTCATCATATTTGCATAGTCGCATCCTTACTTTCAATTTGAACAACAAAGACAGTTAAGAAAGTCGTGCATACAGGGAAAGTGTTTGTACAATATATGTATTTATGTTTCGGCATATCCGGCCAACCAGCACAGTCGAAGCTCGATATAAAGGACACACAGGGGACAGGTTAAATCTGTTCGTTACAGCTATGCCCAATTCATGTATAACGATCATGTCCGCTATCATGTATGTGTGCAAATGTAACAACAAATATAAATGATATATTCCAAACTGCTTGATTGACCTGACGTTTATGTATCGCACTCAGCCATACTACGGACATATCCATTATCTAGGAGAAATCGCAAATAACGGACGAGTTCAATTAATTTTTAGCTACGCATATCTGTTATATTGTGCAGAAATGCTTGCCGGGATAAGCAAATTCTGTCCATTATAGCTATTTGTCCGTTATATTATGCTTTAACGTAACCATATCTCGCTTGCTGGGATTTTCAAAAGATGTGTGTTTTACCATTTTGACCGTTATGTGCATGTTTGTAATATCGAGCTTCGACTGTACTTCTCTTCCCTTGTTATGTGGTTTGTTTTTAATTTGACATTGGTTTTGGTAGTATCATTGTTATATACGTTAAATCAAAATTGTTCATCCCGCATTCGATAGTAACTAAGAGACTATATTATAATGCAAAACCCTTACCATTACCATAACAAACCCTTTATATTTTACACCAACTACCAGAGCAGAGCATACTTGGCGGTTTGGCGCATTAAAGTGAAAGTAAAGTAAAGCCTTTCATTGTTTCATATATGAATTAGCTTGTCTTATACGGTTACTTTTTTAAACTGTTTTTTAAAGCTGGATATACAAACTATATATAAATAGATAGGTAATGCAAAAACATGCCTTGTATTTTGTCTTGTTTCGATACTGTTGGGCTAGTGTTCAATCCGAAGGTGTGTTGTCAACTTTACAGGACACAAACAAGCATTTTGATGCATTTGTCACGCATGCTATTCAAGGAATCACATGGGGTTTCTAAATAATTTATATCGGCTTACTCCCCAGCACTAGTTCCATTGTCACTTGCGTCATTTATATATTTTCATCATGGATAAATACATATAAACTGTAGTGAACATGAATTAGACATATTAAAAACTATGTCAAACAAGTTGTGAAGTTTAAATCCACATTTGCGTGACGTAATCACGATCATACGGTTTTGTGTGATGCAAAAATTAATAAATGTGACACTGACCAAATTACTGGAATCGATACCGCATAAACAAGTATTTTAGACCCCTATTGCTGAGCTTTCATGATCTTCATAGTTTTAGCATCCTGACTACAACAAACACACTTTAAAGAGTAATAAATAATTTTAAAAAAGTAGTATTGGCATGCAAACGGTCTATCAGTTATTAATTCCTACAAAACTTGGACATTTAAAATGTAACTCTATAAAATGCGTATAAACCGACTTATTATAATCACATTAAAATCAAACGTTATAACATTTTATGATTTTCTAGATTGCGTTTTGGATCGTGACAATCTTTTCATTACTCCAATCCCTCGCATTCTTAAAGCATTATCTTCTCGCTTACGTGACACTTGGAGGGCTGGAACGTTTTACAAACATGGGGTTCTACGTCATGACCACTTGTACCAAAATCTACTCGGCATATATGTTCACCCTCCAGCAACAAAAATTTGCAAAGATGCTGAAAAGTCTGAACAGACTTCGAGCTTTTGCCAGAAGAAATTGCAATGTCAAGGAACCAAAGTTTCTGACCATCAAGCTCATATTGCTGGCAACCTGTTCTCTGTCAATTTCTATCTTGAGCGTTGTCCTTGGCGTCGGAATAACTGACTGGAGTCCAGAAAAAGTCCTTTTGTTTGAGTCAACACGCATGGCCGAATCAGTTTTGATTTGGACCCCGGAAGCATTCAGCAGCAATGAAACAGGATTGGCAGCCGTAATTACAGAGTATGGAACCAACCTGACCAGGACAAGCGCAATCTTTGGAATGACAAGCTTTACCATGGAATTATGCAATCGGATTCAAACTGATGCAATGGGAGATTTGATATTGATGACCACCGTGACAATTCAAAAGCTAATATTTCAGTTGGCAGAAGATGTAGCTGAAGAGTCTAATGATATCGAGCCTGTTACCATGGAAACTTTTGAAAAGAAGGACGGACAATGGGCTCACTACCAGCTACTACAGGAAGCAGTTGACAGTACCAATGACGCGTTTGATTGTCTCTTGAAATACATGCATGTCAACAATTTGTTCCTATTTGTTTTTCTGGTCATGAACGCATTCGATGGAACTCTTGCAATCTTCACTATCCTGTTCTTTATGTACAATATCATCAAAACTTCAATCACATATCGGATTGCAACAAGTGCAGCGGAAAAGGTACAACAACTTGAATAACTAGTCATGTCAAACCATGAATAAAATACGTAGATGAATCGAGATATCTTGAGACAAATAAATTTTGTAAAGTTAATTGTTTTTATTTTGGTTTAGAATGAGACTTTCCGTGACTGGATTCGAAGATTGATTTGGAAAAGTTGTGACAAAAAGTTTATTACAAAGGCATACGTGATTTTGGATAAACTAAGGGAGCATCCATTGGGACTTGGCAAAGGACAGTTCATGATCGATGAGAGCTTCCTGTTTCGGGTGAGAAAAAAACTATTTAAAAAAAAAGTATTTCATACAACAACGCTCAACTTTTTTTAAAATGTTTCATAAATGTTCCTGCAAATAATAGATGATTATATTTAAAAATTTGAGTGATTATATTATCATCAGCGACATGCATTAAAGTTATTACAATAAAAAATGCGGTTTGTGGTTTTTTTCCAGTTTCTCGGAACTGCAGGCTCCGTGTTTGTTCTTCAGGCCCAGTCAAGAGAGTCGGGTGCGTAAAATCATAGGTGAACGTGAACCAAGGTATAACGTTGTTTTAGGATTTATCATGTTTTCCTCTTGCCGCAATACTAGCCTTCTAGCTTTATATTTATTAGCTAGTATTTGGTTTGCTGCGATGACTCACAAATGCTTTGAGTTTACACACACGCAAGTAATTTTCGAAGCATTATTGCATACTTACAATATTTAAAATAATAACATTTTCAACTTTATTAATTCTAATATCATTATCCTTGCATTATGTATCTACGATCAACTATAGTTTTTCTAATCTCTGTGCAGAGAATAGGCAATAAAAAGTAACACAATGACTGTTGACGTCAATGAGATTACGTTTGTGATTCAGTATGCATCATATTATGACTGGTAGTTGTGTAGTTCCGTTAGCAAGAAAAATATTATCTTTTTGGTTTTTATTGAATCCCTTAAGTTCAATTACATACATTTCCCGATTTTGAAAAAAAATAAGTTACCAAAATAAAGATGAAACTGGGGCTAAAGATGGTTGCTTTGGCTGTTCTTGCAGTAATCTGCATGTTGCAGGTATAATTCTATTATTTTTTCTCAATTTTGAGTCATTTTTGTTAAACAACTTGTTTTTAATTGCTCTTAAGTGCGCAACTGCCAAACCTAATGGGAAGAAAGCAACTCCCGCTCAAAACAATTTCATGGGGTGAAATATCATTGGCCACTTATAGGACGGATACAGACCAATACAATTTATTTTCAGCATGCCAATTATTTCCGATTACATTAATGTCAAACTCTCCTAAATAAACAGCAATAAAAATAAGGATGTCTTTCTTTTTTACTTTTATGAACGGTAGATCAATAATATTTTGTTAAAACATACATTAAAATTCCAAAGCTGCATACATACCTATACACATTAGTATTAACCATTCCAGAATTTCAAAGCACAAAAATTACTGATACTTAAAATGTTATTTTTAGTAAATCAAAAAGTTGCATAAGTTTATTTCACGTTCATCAAGCAAAGTAAGATAGCTAGCTGCTTTAATGTGAACGTCTTGTTATTTTTTTGTGCACAGTATTGGCTAAATTAAAATTTGCACAAGGAATTCATGACAAAAGAGTAGCATATACCTCGCAAAGCATATATTATTGACAGGAGCTTGATCAAAGGTGTAATTAAAAAATTGGTCAAATTTTTTACGGTTCTACAAGTTCCGAAGCTTTAATAACAAGTAATAGGGATTTTGACAGAAATGGTGTGCAAGTGAAAATAAATAATTTTCAAAATGCAATAATAAATTTTAAATCAAGTGCTATAGCAAAACAAAATACGTCGAGAAACTGAATATACCATTTTTATTGAAAACAGCCGGAGTACAAAGTAATTCAAATGAGTAGATGTAAATTAA
Source organism: Entomobrya corticalis (assembly GCA_034694325.1). NCBI lineage: Eukaryota > Metazoa > Arthropoda > Collembola > Entomobryomorpha > Entomobryidae > Entomobrya > Entomobrya corticalis. Next base: position 3,562 of record JAQFYG010004739.1, on the reverse strand, counting down.
AGGAAGTAAAAATACTAAACTCAAAAACATGATTTTAAAACACCAAGCAAAATCAAAAGTTTTCCGGATATTTCGATGAAAAACTATAAAGACTATTTAAGAATTATGAAATGTATCTTCTGCAGACTCAATAAGTCCAATTGACAAGAAAATTCAGATTAAGGTGCTAGTCAATCATAAAGGCTGTTTCAAAAAGATTGTTATCTTCAATATGATTAAACAGACGACGAAAAATTAAACAGATTTTGAAAATTATGTGAAGTAATGTATAAATTCATAGAAATAAGATAATATAAAATGAATTTGTACTACCGCATATTGCACTAAATTTCTAACTACATAGTTTAATTACTAGCAAACTAAGACTTTTCCTTGTGCATATTATCATAAAAAACTCTACTTTAACCAAGAAAATTATTAACCCAAAAATATTTAAAATTAAAATTAAAGAAATTATTTCGTTTTATCAGTCCAATATATTTGTACCTGATAAATTGCACCTCTTTCCTGTTTCATTTTTACTGATTCTTGCAACTTTCCCTTCTCAGAGTGCAAAACATTTGCACATATTTTAATAGCTTTTATCCCTAAACATAAAGACAAAAGTGTGCTTAATATGTAACTAGTTTATTATTGGCGTATTTAGTAGCAATTATTCAAATAAAATCAAAAATATTTTATTCATTATCAAATAAAAACTCTACTATGTAAACTTTACCAACTTCACAGGGAGCAAATCACGTTTGAACTAAATATTCCATCCAAAAATATTATCTATTTATGTATTGTTTAGCAATTTTAAATATGGTCAAAATAAAAAAGTGGAAGTTTTAAGAACAGGTTATTTTATCAAATGCAAACTAAACGTAAAAGTGTACATAAATTTAGCTTCTAGAACATCACAACATAATCTAATTGTTTGTTTCAATCGATGAAAAGGAAAATAGGTTTTGTAAATCAAGTAAATTATGACTTTATGACAATCGCTATTTTTTACACTTTTTTTGTGAAAGTTTAAGTAGCAAACACACAGCATATAAAAGTTTAAGTTTAAGTTTAAATAAGAAATTTAAATTCTAATATGGGAAAATACATTAAATGAAAACTGTGTAGTCGTAAAATATATAAAGTTAAATAATATGGATGTCTATCAATTGTTTTAATTTTCTGAAATACAAAATGTTAATACTTCTATGAAGTTATGTAAATTTGGTTTCAACTTTTTTTTGTGTTAATTATGATTGATAAACTTCCAAAATTCGGATTTTGTTTTTCATTTTCCTCGACATTTTAAAACCTTAATTGTACGTTTTGACAACCACTCATTAAGACTGAAAAATTGTTTGTACACTTTCCTTAATTTAATCAGCGTAACTAAATGTATTCTTTGAACATTGAAACATAAATTAGAATTCGATCAGATACAAATCCGAGTAAATAAAATTGAAAACCTATATTTGATAGAAATTTATGTTTTAAAATGGTAATGTAATCTATTATCCAAAAAGTAGTAATGCATTTCGTATAAGAGTGGGGATGTATGTATAAGTAAAATCCCGTTTTGTAAGAAAACTAGGAAAATTTTACTGTTTGAATAAACCAGTGAAACCAAATATTTTTGTTTCCAACTTGTTATTTACGCGTTTATAATTTCAAAGGCACTTGGATGTTATACGAAGCTTTTTTAAAAACTGAAAACTCAGTTAAAAATATGTACGCAGAAAATAAAGCATTTTATATTAAAAGTAAATGGTAAAATTAGCATATATGTATTGGAATTAGCAGAATTATGAAAAATGAAACAATTTTTTAGTATTTTCATATTTCATTCATCATTACACTTTTCCATGCTTGTAGCCTGCAAGACGTCCTTGATTCTAAAATGCTTTAAGTTGGAATTAAATTGAAATTTTCAATGTCCGACGGAATTACACGAATAAAACATTATTCCAATAGAAAGTATCAAGTTTCGTAACCAACACTAAAAACAATTAATAATTGCAAGCAATAATCACAAATCAGCTGACATGATTTTTTAAAGTTTATAAATTGTATTTTCATTTTTAAATGGCATATTATAGTTTTCCACAACATATCCAATTAATAACTCAACAACACAAAAACATCATATCATATCATACCAATGACATGAACATTATCAAAATAATATAATCAATGGTCGTGCCATGGGCTCCAGCTTAATTCCTCATCCTTTTTATTTTCTTGTAAAAGACCCAAACTATATTATTGCATGCCATTCTCAGCCGGTCTTCACTTGAAACACTCAAGAGCTAAAACTTGCCCCTTCCTTTTTTATGACGGTAACATACAAAACAAAAAATTATTGTCAATGTGGAAACTATAATCACCAATACCAACCATTGCATATTTTTGAAGTGCAATGCTGTATTCATTATATTGATACAGGTAAGATAATTTATGAGTGGAGTATTAAACTGAAAATAAGTTTTTAATTTTTGCAAATTATCAATAAATTCTATAACTAATGGAAACCCAGAACCACAGTGGTCACATCCTCCTCCACTCCACCGCATCCAAGGTATCGTGACCAATTCCAAACCCAATATTTTGAAAGAATTTATTTTCACGTTAAACGAACGTACAACGAAACGAAGGGAAAAATGCTGAAAACATATAAGAAAAAGTCGCTTTTCAAACATTTTGATAAGCATCCTCCGGAAAAGCGTCTCAGACAAACTGAAACTTTCAAGGAGATGAAGATATCACAAGACTATCTTTTAGCTGTATGCATGCACTGAATAAAGAACACAAAATAGATGTAAGCGTTTTGTTCAGTTATAAGTACCAAGATCCGGTTTAAATCATGCTTATCAGTTAATTCGTCAAATAGCATTATGACTTATAATATTTCAGCAAACAAATTGAGTAAACATTTAGTCGCTTCGCTTTAAAAAAACATTCATTCAAGTTCATTTCAGTTCAATTCGAAGCCAGCACATTAAAAAATACAATAAACTGCATATAAAATTAAGTTGTAAAATTTAAATATGTGATCAACATTAAGAAACATAATAACAGCTTAGAAATAAATGTTTATTAAATGCTTATTTATTATATTTATAAAATTATTATGTACATACACATGATACACATAAACATAACAATAGCATTTATTTGTCAGGTTTGAAAAGATATGTCGACTATATTTGCTGGAGACACCAGACTATCCCGTCTTTTTAGGTCAAAAAGTCACACAAGGAGCTTATGACCAAACCAACATGATATAATCTTTAAGTTTTGAGTTTGAATATAAGCTTTAATATAACTATGTACCGTCTGTACATTCATTTTCATTACAAAATGTTGACATCATATCCATGCATTTATTGCTGCATTCAGTTTTATGCATTGTCAGGTCTCTTTTCGACTTATATGACGATTCATAAGTCACCACGTTTGTTCTTTGCCAATGTATGCAAAATGTGTGTTCTATGGAATTAGGCCATGCTAATTCACATAGAACGAATACCACTGACCATCCAAGTCAATGATGACAATGATCATGTTAAATGGTGAATAC
>JAQFYG010004738.1:0-10694 GCA_034694325.1 Entomobrya corticalis | reverse complement strand
GAAAAAATTTTGCATCCCCGTTTTACAAGTTTATGCTTGTGACGTCACAAAAATCATCATCATCATCATGTTTTTTTGTTCGGGGACCGCCCGTAAGGAGACAGCCTTAACTATTAAAGTGCTTGTAAAATTTGATTGATAATTTTCACAATGTTATTATAAGTTCCATGATTTACTCAAAGTTATTTTTCTAAACTCATGCCTGACAATGTCTGAATGCATTTCCAGAACAATAGTATATTTCCAGCATTGCATTATAATAAAAACTAGGTTCCCTAGCTAAACTGCAAAATATGTATAGGTTACAAATGCATATGATTTTTCATGCATGATGAACTACATAAATATTTCTTCTAATGCAGCTCTTTTTGCAAGTTTGCTGTTCAAAATGATCTGCCCAGTACATTTGCAAAAACATAAAAGCATGATATTCTTTACAAAAATAATATTTTCTAAAACTTGCATGTTAGTTTAAATTATCTTTTACTTTTCGAATTTATTGGTTATTGAAATAGACGTATCAAACAGGCCGCATTGAACCTTGGTAGGGCCATGTCTGCCAGCCAGTTTGATTTTTTTATTATGTATTAAAACGCTTGGCTGCTGCTGTGTTTGCTGACGTTGGAATCATGACGATATGATAGCAAATGCTACTGATACCGATTGATGCAGTATTATTAGCTCTTCTATAAAAGCGTCTTATATACGAGAGTAGGCACATTATGTACATAATAATGCACAATACAGGCAGACAAGCACATACAATCATGGTTATTATGATGATGAGAAAGTTGCATGAAGACTTTTGAAATTTAAAAACCTTCCTTTCATATCCCTTTTATATGCATGTATAAAGAAATTGTAACCCTTTTGGTGTTTTATTCTTCTCAGCTATACTTTGACTTTTACATCCTCTCAAGCTTTAGTAATAAAGTATGTACTGGCATGTCGTCTCAAGAGAAGACTATCATCTTGCACATTTAGAAACTCTTCCATTCACCATTACCGTCGGTGCAGTATAGAAGTCTTTTGTTCGATAGTTTGATGGCTGGTTGAGTCCATATAACATTCAAAGTGTATTGTACTCTCTATTGTTGAACTTAAAAGTTTACTAGTAAACTCCATCCTTTCAGTTTAATGAAAAATAAATGATACATGCATATGTATGCATGTCGTACAATGCACACATCCTATTGTGTTTAGTGGTGGTTGTCTGATTGAAAAGATAGATAGTATAACAAGCTGCTCATCGTTTTAGTCAAGTAGTAGTCGTGCAGAAAGACGCTGAAGCACCTTTATTATTCCGTCGTTGCGTCTGTAGATGTGCACATCATTGTTTCCTTTCTCGTCCTGTCAGATACTAGATGCTGTAGACTGCAAAACACTATACAGCATAATTAATGACTTCGCTGAGCCAACTTAAGTAATATGTTACCTTCCTCACCTTCATCGTTCTTAAGAATTCGTCCGTCTTCTTATGTCAGTTTATTGCCTTCTTGATCAATCATAGTTTACAATATGAATGGAATCGTCTTATATTTCATTATTTATGTATTTTAAAGCGTCTATGTACTTTTCTTTAAATGATATGGCGTGTTTTACCTATGTTCCTTTTCATATAGTTTATGATGTATGATTTCATATGGTTTTGGTGCATGAATTTTAAATCTGTGCGTATTAGAATTATGTGATGATGATCTATCTTTTTTCTGCTTTACTGCTGCCACTACTCCTGCCAATCTTTCTCAAAGCGCAACGTCATCTTCCTCTCACAATAATTGTGATGTTGTATTGAATTCTACAATTTGCAAATATAAATAGCGCTTCCTTCCTATATATTGCACCCAATGTGTATGGCACACGATTTACCCATATATACCATGGCATTTAAACGCCAAATTTGACAACGTCTCCCCTAAAACGACGTTTTATGGAAGAGTTGATGCATCTATATTGTTTGCGTTGTAAAAAATGACCGCTCATTGTATTGGAGGCTGCTGGAGGCTTATAAAGACATAATTTTACTAAACATAGGTATATCTGTTCTTAAGGTAGAGTTCAACTACATCATCAAATAAGCCCATTCCGAAAGGTTATCTTTTCATATCACGCTACACCCATAGTATTTCGATGATGATTACGTTACGACTTGTGTGACTGCGAGTAAAAAATAACATATTATTAGACTTTATGTATATGTAACGTAAATTCTTAGAGGGCAATACGATCAAATTCTAATCCTTGCGGATATCTTTCATCATTCGTTACTGTGTATCTGTTTGCATTTTGCACGGCTAAATGGATGTGGTAGAAAAGCCTGTCGTGTTTACAGATAAATTACCTTTGTTCACCCACATATGACACACATAGTCACAATTACAAACTCTTATTTTTAAATATCTATTATGAGAAAATATACAGACTACGCACTACATTTTGGCAAAAACCCTGCCGTATGAGTATACAAAAATTAGGTAGCATCTTTGAAATGTGTAACAATGTGCATGGGACGTGATGTAGATTAAAATGAAGAGGTATGAAGCGCATTGTTTGATGTCATCTAACCGGTGCAGTTGCAATGCTTGACAGTGAAGATGGTGGCGATAGATAAAATTCTCTATTCTACATAAGTCAATTAGGTAAACATAAGTGTGTGTAGTAGTGATGATGTCAGCGAAGAGGTTAACATGTTATCATAAATGGCATTTTCATAAATACTATGTATCTTTATTTATCATTTTTATACACAATATTTTTTATGAAAGAAGAATTTTCCTTTTCAAATAAAATGCTATTATTAATATAACTGGGCATATCTAATTGGTTAAATTGTATTTGTCTAAAATATAATAAGTTAAAGAATTGTTTTACAGAAATGTTTGAATTTATGTGATGGAAAATTTAGAAAATTTGGCGTTGGTCCTTAGCTTTTTATGGGGATGTATGCATCTAAAACTTTTGCTGTTTCTATTATAACTTTCTTTGTTTTCACAACTTTGGAGCAGTTTATTGTGAAATATTATCGCTGTAAGCTGTCACAGGTTATATTTCCTTGCCAATTCTTCTTTCATTTACTTTTGTACTGGAAACATTTATTTTATTTGATAAAAGTGAACATTTCGCTAAATTAATCCATGCATATCTTTGTTGCAAAATGGATTTTCAAAAATTATATCTAGATCAAGGTATAAATTTTGTTTTCGGTAAACTTAAAAATAGAAATGCCTTATAAAATATTACCTAATACAAAATTATAATATGCAGTCTAGAGAAACATGCTCAACTACATTTTTCACATGTGTAAATATTATATTTATAGTCAGAATTATAACAATTGTATTTCTGGTTGAAAACGATAAATTGTGATTATATGAATGTAAGTCAGATAGAGGCATGGAATCAAGAAATTTTGTTGAAATAAACGATATGAAATTTAATGTATTAGTAATTAAATAGGACTTTGACACCGAGTGTAACAATTATTTTGTCAAAGAACCTCTATCAGTCATCGCCGATTATCTCAAATGAAAAAAAACAAGCATCTGCGTTGTAAATGTTATCATTTATTTACACACGCATATATTTACTTTATAAATTGGTTTCATGATAAAATCTGGATCGGTCCGCTCTTTTCAACTACGTATGTAGGTATCTTATCTAAAACTTGAGTTTAAATGATTTTTTAATGTGTACGAATGGACAATCTTTCGTCGGACCATTTAATATTAACCGAGAGATTATAATAACTTACAGATGAACTCCTACTCGACCATAGGTATAGGGGCAACCATAAAAATGTTTCATACTAATTAATTACTGATTGGTTTAGAGCTTACGCGAGCGTTATCAAATCCAGAATTTTCCTCCTCTGTTGCAGAAATTATTTTAGCGTATAGAATGACATAAACTTATTTTCGCAAGGGCACAAAATATGCGATGATTTTAATATACTTAGAATGGTTAATGTCAGCAACATTTGTATCCTCTTATCTCGTATACTTTGCATACAAATCCCAGACCCGTCAATAGTTCATCGTAGGTTACCTACTTAGATTTTTGAAGCTTAATTTAAATACTTGATGACTGCCTAGAAAAAAATGCTGGAGTATCATGACGTGTGCAACCAAAGTTGTGTGTTGACATTATTGATAAACTTGGTTCGTTGATGTGGGAACTGGACTGCTTGAACACGTTTCATATACCCTAAATAAAAGGTGGACAATTCATATATGACAAATTTCAGTTACAAGTTCAGTCACAAATGCGATAGACAATAATGTGGTCTATGGGTAAAAGTAAAGCGTAAAACGTGAGTTCGCTGGCTATTAATTGCCATTAGATGGATACTCTCCAAACAGCTTTAATTGCCATTTTATTACATAAGATTAGCCGAAGAACACACAATACAATTTGCGTGAAAATAGTGTTATTAATTCAATTTACTAATGTAACTTAACTGCCAAGGTCGCGTGGTGTCTGAAAACGACTTTAACCGACTGCTGGAAACTATGTATTCGTATCTCGGATTTTTGTTAATGAAGGTGAAGGTGTTGCTTTAGATTTAATATGTTCCAACATAATTCATAGGGGCAAATCGATGGACAATGGAAACTATATATTTTTGAATATTTTGAATTACACTCTACCGAATATTGAACATACATAATATATGAAATGTGACGAATACATACACGTGTTTTAGCTTTCAATTTTTTCAATATAAAATTTTGGAAGTGCAGAAACGTCTTTATTTGTGAAAACCCTAATATGATATGACTTGAGCGGAAGAAAGTCATTAAAGTCTGCATGCCTGCAATAATAAAGTGTAAGGTAGAACCAAGTCAAACTAAAATTAATGTTCAATGCACAATCAAGATATTCTTTGGCAAATTAAACCTTGCACAAAAATCTATTGTTGTCACAAAACGATGGTGATGTAGCTGTGGTTAGCATAGTAATTTGAAACCACGACGCTGACCTTAATAGGAGCATTACGAATATATCATTTCTCCATTTTAGATAATAACATATCATATTGCTTATAATATTGTAAAATACAGAATAATGTAGATGCATGATAAAACTGGGTCAGTTGACCGATTTCGGGCATCAATAAATTTTCAACGAAATTTACATTTTTATTATCTGGTACCCTTGAAAGCATGTATGAAATGAAATATTATGGACGTTTTATGTCAAAACTTAAAGGACTAAAATAACATCACCCAAAACTACGAAACTGACGTGAACACGCAGCTGTTATTAAGTCACTCGATCTGATCTCAATTAATATTTCATAGAAGAGAGAGAAATAATTATTTCATGTTTTGCATGTTACTTAAATAAAAACGACAATCAAAGTGTTGACAACTATATATCAGCACGAGACAGACAGAAAATGAGAAAATTACCATGAAAAATTAATATGTTTATAATGCTTCGTTTCATTCACCTTCTTAATATTTTATAATGCATTCGACATTGATTATTAGGCTCGACTGCACGTTTCTCACGTTCACACCAACTGCAGCTTGTGAATATTAAAATCGCATTCATGAAGAGGCAATCAGGAGGAAAGATAAATGTGTTTTATGTTTTTAGCCATTTCTTTGCTGCTGATGGCGTGCTAGCAAAAACAAAAACGAAGATCAAGAACAACTTTCAAGTTCACCTTAGTTAGGCGACATTTAAACACAAGTTTCATAAAAACTCATCGTCCATTTTCTCAACCAGACAAGTTTTCAGTTTTGCATGATGTTGTACGTTGTACATGTGGGTTGAACACAATATATTTCAATTCTTACGCCGAGACTTTTGTTGCTGACGAAGAAAATACAACGACGATGATGATACGTGTTGATATTGATCTTGGTCAAGTTTCTTGTGATGTCGGCTTCCCATTATTTACATTGAACTAATTCACTACATATATGTTCATGCCAAATGCTAGGGCAAAAAAGGTAAAAAGGTTTAAGAAATTAAGGGAGAAGTTGGCAAAGTGGCAAGTGATAGATAGAAGTAATCCCCATCTTCTATACATATTACATTGTTATCATTAACAACAATGATGCATAAGGTAGATATCAAAACAACAACACACACTGACTTGGTTTTCATGTTAGGTTCGTATGCCAAAATTTGCCAAAGCTTCAAATTCAGCAAAAAATGTTAGGTGAGGATGATTCTTTGACCAAGAGCCAGAAGCGAGTCTCATGCATATTATGCTTATTTGGCGTGGGATGAAATGACCAGAATTATGCTACACTAAAGGAAGTTTAATAAAAATGAACCGTTTAAAATGTTAAAGCCAAACCTTGTTTTACAAAAACAAACGAATGCTTGAAATTGATAAAAAGGGAACTTGTAATTGACCATAAGTGTAAGTTGATGCTTTGCACTTTTTTGCATATTCATTTACATGGCACTAAATACGTTGTTAAAAGCACTTTAACAAACAGAAAATATATTTTTCTGCATAAATTATTTTCTTATAAGATGCCTTTCGCTTTGCAACACGACTTTCATCTAAAACGAATGTTAAAAATTATCTTTTCAATGAGCAGGTAGACATACTTGATTTTTAAAACTGATTAAATAATATCCTAATATTTAATTAATACTAGTTTCTAAGGATTAGTAGTAATTTTCATGTACTGAGAATTCATATCAAGGAGTTTGCATTACATTAGGTGTTCGCTTACTTTCATTTTCACTTTTATCTGGCGTCATTCCAGCATCAGTAATTTTATGGAATCTAAATCTCTGGAAAAACAATTTGATCGGTGGTTAATTGCTGGTTTAGTTGCCTTAAAAATTCAAAGCAATTCTTCCCTTACTAGTACATTAAGAAGAATAATACAAATTTGTTCATCTATACAAATATTGACATTAATGATAAAAGGAAGATACTGGTATGCTTCACTGATTAACATTTTGATGATCTTCGTTGCATGGAATAGTATAAAAGATTATATCTAACTAGTTCTTAATGTTAGACAACTTTTTGCACTTCATTCTTATGTCTGGTGAGCCTCCCGTATGAAATGATCGTAGATCCAAAACAATATTTGCAGTACTATGAAATACAACAACTAATGAAAAATACTAGTACCACTTAATGAAAGGACGTTCTTCATCCAAGAATCCTGTCTTAGCAACAACCAGATCTTTTAAGAACTTAAAAGGATAAGACAAGAGAGGGGAGCCCCTTATAAAGTCAGTGTGGCAAACAGAATATTATGCGCTGTCAGTGTGCTTCCAACTTCCGGACACATTTTTGTAATGGGAAGCAACTGTGTATCCAGTTTGTTTTGTCATTATTACCTTTTGCAAATCTAAAACTGCCATACAGCACACAATGATTCTTGAACCCTTGTCAAGGAAGGAAGCAGTTAAAAGGAGAAATAAGAAGTTTGGGAATTATTTTTGTTGAAAGAACCAAGGTGATTTGCTGTTGACCAACAGCATGAAGAATATTTATTGGGGATGACCCTTTGTTTGCCACGATTAGTCATCATGAAATTCATTCTTTGAGTTTGCGAGACTGGCCATTGAATAAACAGTTTTATTTTACTTATTTAGTACATTTTGACTAATCTTGCTTACTCTTCATTTCTGGTAAACAATAATCATTACGACTGACTAAACTCCAAATTGTGATTGCTAAATATCATTTTGATTCCTTGTTTGAAATATTCATAAATTTCATAAGCATACGATTGTCATCATTTATTTCCGCCAGATTGTCGTTGTTTCGTATATCTGTATATGATGTTACATTTTCGGGATATTTATGTCAACGTTGAACATGCAAAAAATGATTCTGGTTACAAAATTACAAATATACATCTTGCTCATAATTCATTGTTTCATCAGTTAATATACAAAATACGCATGCGCGTAAAAACAACAAACATCATGGAATAAAATGTGATTGAATGTAATGCTAAATTGTAAGTACAAACTTGAATATTCATTATTACAAAGAAAAACAGACTAATCAGCTTTGATTAGCGTCAATGTAACTAACTCATCCGTTGGGAAAGCTATCGTAACTACAATCTATAGTGGAGGTAATGGGACCATTCATTAAACAACAAAATTAAGTACACGAATATACGGAGCTTGAGCAGAAGCAGTAGAACACATAACAGAATGAATTGTTTGTGATGCCCAACAAGATAACAATTAATTCATATAAATTTATTGCATTTAATTCATCTTGGAAAAAATCAAATTATACTATTCAACAGGAATTCAATCCATCTGCAAGGACTTTGAGAATTTAAACAGTTCCATCCTTTTAATTTGCCGTACGGTTGATATTTATTCCAATAATGATCATAGGTAACATAACATTAAGTGTGTATTTGTATGAATTAGGGTGTATTATTGTAAATAATATGTTTGATGTACACACATTTCGGTACATTAGTGTCAATTTGTACCCCTTTTATTGAGGTTAATTAAGAATTTAAATTCTTTTCCTTATTTCTCTCATGAGCATGACATGGATACAGAAATATAACTTATCACATTTACTTATGGATAAATATGAAATATGCATTGTTTTATCTTTTCATCTACTTAAACTGCAGATAAAGCACGCGTTACTCGAAAATCGTTCGTTTGTACAATATTTTCAGCAAAGTCATGTACGATATGATGACGACGGTGTATCTATTATCAAGAAATAAAATAAGCTAAAGTTACATTTGTTCGAAATATATAGTTTTATTTTAATAACTGAACAGAATATACTAGCTTCGTAATATTAAGGAATGGCAGATGTATCCTTGTCTTGTCACGGTCACTAGTTGACAAAAGAAGTCGGTTATAAGTTAATAGTTAATAATGTGCGCTCCGGAAAATTTGACATAAATTTGCCACTTCTGTATGTCATGTTTTTAAATATAATATTTTCTACTTTCATGCACCACTGCAAGTTGACACGTTAGGCTTCACATTTCAATTTCCTTAAGCGCACATTTATCAGGACGATTTGTTTTATGTTTTGACAAAATATTTTCTACTGTTTCTTTCTTTCTTGTCACAGTCACGTTCGCATTCGTCATACATAAATCATGATTTATTCATCACAAATGAAAGAAATATGAAACGTCTCCCAGTCTAGAGAGCGTCTCTAACAAATAACTTGTATATTTATTTATCTACTTATATGTTGTTTGCAAAATTGGATGTTTGTAATTTCATTTCGATTCAATGAAAGTTCCGCCGTACCAGGCAGGCCGACAATGTAACGTTTGCAATTTACTCCAGCCTTCTTTACATGGATGTAGAACGATTACAATTTTACCATAATTGATACCTGTGGGATGATAAAAAACGTACCTTATATCAACAAAATGACTTTTATACGAGATGTAACTAATGCAGCATAGCATAACATCCCATTAGACATGATAATGGTAAGAAGTAATCATGCGAAAATGCAGAAAATTGCTATGCAGTTCCTGCCTTCTTGTATATTATTGAATTACTCGCAATCAGTGAGTAGAAAGATTGTATGCCACCACCACACTGATTATTCTGCTTTGCCTCGGCTACTCTGTCTAGAGGCTAGTGATTATATCGGACATCAAGTCTTTTTGCAAAAAGTAATTTTGGGAACAAAAAAGTTTCGCATAAAGTATGCGAACGAAGACAAGTCACTCTATATGCTTCATGGGATTGTCTTGGAAATTCGTATATTTCACGATGTTTTGAAACCATTTTTATATTTCGTAGAGATTAAGAAAAATCGAATAGAGATTGAGAATGTATTGGTCAAATCTAGTTGAATTTAATATATTAGTTTAATTATGTAGGTGGGGATCGTGGGATTACAATTAGTTCAGTTACTTTTCTACTTCAGTTTAAAAGTTTCATTTCATGGTGAATGGATCCTTATCTTTTTTATTTCACTTTAATTGACCGTGTGGCTGCTTCTTACTTTTTTGAAAGCTAACTAGTTATTATCATGCTAATAGCTAGTCATTTTTTGATTTTTTATTATAGTATCCATGCAAGCATTAACTCGCAGTTTTGTTTAAAACTATGAACACTAGAGCGACGCAAATGACCTTCTGCAGTTTCCTTCCGTTGTGAAGTACATTCACCACCAGCAGCAGTGGTTCGTTCAAGGCGCAGGTGTCAGGTATACTTAACTTAAATGCCTAAATATTTACATTTTTAAGACTACCAGCAATTAACATTTTTGCGTGGGCGATAGTTGGTTTCATATTTGCCATTATGTATCACGACCACAATGTATAAAAATAACACATCTTTAACAAAAACGTTAACAAGCATAGTTGATAGTAGGTGGAAAAATAAATTTAAAAAAGACCCACATCTCATTTTTATCAAATCTTACCTAGATACCTAACTAAGCTAATATTGTAAATCATGCATATTTTATGATTTCAAGTTTCGAGCAAGTGGTGGATGAGTGGGAATAAGCGAAAGAGAAACAAAAAAGATTTTCATATTTGTATACTATACAATCATGTTCAATTTATTGTTTTTATTGACTTTATTTATGATGATAATATTAATATAAATAAATCCCCTGAAACATTTGAACATCTCCATATACATGAGAATAATAATTGGATGACCAGATTAGTAGATACACACACACAAAGTTTACTTTTTTAATCGCATATAATATCAGTAAAAATAAACCTTGCAAA
>JAQFYG010004737.1:0-10695 GCA_034694325.1 Entomobrya corticalis | reverse complement strand
TTCTCAAGGTAACATGCATTGTTTTATTAGCTTGAGAAGAGTGTTGAGCAAATATGTAAACAAATAGATTTTCCCCCAATATTATCTCAAAATGCACTCAAAACTAGTAAACTGTTTTTGCAATTATTCTTTGTAAGGTCACCAAAATGCAAAATGATTTACCGAAATATCCCAAGTCATATTGGCTTCATGTGTGTAGTTTGTAATTTATATAAATGTTTGAAGATATTTATCAGAAGCATTGTAGCTTAATACAATATTAGTTTTATAGTCACAGCGCAAAAATGATAGGATATGCGATGATGATCCAGTCTGTGTGTATGTGTGTTTGTCTATGTAATAACACGATAACTCAAAACATATTTAACTGATTGACCACTTATTTGGTAGATCTTAGGACATTTGATGGTGCGCAATTGAATTTTAGCCGCCGGAGTCAAACCCTTCGGATTCAGTGGGCATTTTTATTGTATAATTCAATAGAAGGGAAAAAACTAGGCAACTTGTATGATGCCTATTTGTGTCACATCAAACCCCTGGGGCGCTGAGGGTCTTAAAAGGTCACATGCGTTACAAATAGTCCCTACAACCGGTAGTTTAACATGAGGGAATGGTTACCCTTCTCCCAGTTATTGTTAATACATTCAAAATTAAATAACATTGTTTTAAACGTATGCCGCATTACGTCTTAATCAATAAATTAGTTTATATTCATAGTGTCCACGGGCACTTGGGCACTTCCTATGACATGATGTAACTGAAACGGTTTCATGCCGTTAAAAAGTTAATACACCCATTTTACTTGAAAGATTACCGTTATATTTATTAAAGATTAAACTAATGTATGTATTTTTGCAACACACACGCAACTCACAAAACATTTACATAATTTTCTTAAGTCTCAATGGCAAAGTTTTATTACCAATCTTAATGGCTACAAATTAACCGTATTTTTACCCCAATATCAAATCAAATGTAAAGGGGGTTCAAGCACCCAACGTAGTTTACAGTCTCTTGTAGATTATTTTACCGCCACAATAAATATCATGAAGTCATCCAAAACTGAAGACAAACATGATGTAATGTTCAAAGTATTTGATAGTCGTTTAGTTTCCAGAGCAACAAAATTTTCTTCACATGATGAAGGTGAAATATCCATTCCAAGTTTTGAAATAATAACCTCTTCATATTTCATTTTTGCTCGGAGAAACGCCCACGCAAATGTTTTTAGAGCTCTTTTACAACCATTTGCGCAATTTATTTGGATTAATATTATTTTTGCAATATTTTTCATGACATTTGTACAAACAGTAGTACCGGAATTGAAAACTAATTTTTTCCGAATAGTCAAATTGAGAAGTTTAAATACTTTGATTGGTTGTTTATATATTTCTCATCTCTTTGTGGTCAATGCCAAGACTCTGTAAGAAAATATTTTACATCAAACCAATCTCTATTTCTTTGGCTGATTTGGAATTTGTATGGACTTGTCATTAGCAACGCTTATGATGGGAAATTATATTCATTTTTGGCAAGTGATCGTGTTTGGTATACACCAAATAATTTGGAGGAACTTGCAAAAAAGTAATTTTCCTGTTATAACAGTAGGATCATATATAACAGGTAATTATGATAATGGCACGTTCAAACTGGATTTAAGCTTATTAGCCCACTTGCAACCCCAAACGAACAAAAAAACACCAGATTTTTATAAAAAACTAACTAAAAATACGCGTTATATTTCTTTAAGCATTAGAAATGTGTCACAAACTTTAAACAAGATTTTAGACTATGTTGGCGGTACTAATATGAATTTATTTGGGTTTTTAGACGAAACAACAAAAATAAATGTATTTGGTCCTTGTTTTGATATTGCAAAATCTTGGAAAATTGTTAAGACAAGGACCTGTTGTGGAATTTGTTTTATGGCAAACATTTGAAACCGGTTTGAAGGATTTTTGGAACGAAAATTTGATAAGACATTTCAAAATTTCGAGCATTCAAGGGTTTCAGAGGATAAAAGTAGGGAAAAATAAAGTTGCTTATGGACACTATAGTGCTGTTGGATTTGTAAATCAAAAGCATAAGCTAATTAATAATGATATTGCTAAGCCGGCGGCAATGTCATTGGATACTATTGGCGACCTTCTAATTTTGTGTTTGGGAATATTTGGAGTCACTTTAATTATTGCACTTTGTGAACAAATTTTTTTTTCAAAAAGCATATTGCAATTTCATTGAAGGTAATTTCAAGCTATATGTTAATATGACAAGTATTTGTTTTTCGTCAATTTTTGCTAAAACAGCCAAAAAAGTAAAATGCTCTGTGTCATTTACAAATGCAGAAGCAATTGAAATTAGAAAAATTGTTGCAAAAAACAGTTAAATTGAAACTGGGCTGTGCTTTAACTGAAACATAATATTTTAGAAACTAGTTATCGTCCGAGTTTTCTTAAATTTCAATCATATTTTGGCATATAAATGCGACTAAATTTTAGATCATATTTATTTGGAAGGGAAAATGACAAAATGTAATATTTTATGGAATGCCAATATTATCGAAAGTAAGTAAACATGTTTTATTTAGAAAATTTAAAAATCAAGTTTGGGGTAAAGTAATTCTAAAAATGACCAAGGATTTGTTATCTTATGCTGTTAGTTTTAGGTTACTGGTGCAGTGTAATTAGAAATTACACAACTACATTTTGCCTAAGTTTAATAGTCTTGATGGATTAGGACGCTCAATCCGGTTTTTGTATGCTCTACTGAATTTATAACTTCGTTCGTTTTTAAAGTTGTCTTGTATTTTTAAATTCAAAAGAAGTATTTCATCTCGATTTTTGCATATATGTACATACATAACTATTTAACTGTTGATGAAATTTTAAAATGTTTTATAACTTTAGGCAAATAAATTCCAGACCTATTTGAACTTATGCAATACTGCCACAAATATTTTGTTGTAATGGACCGAAGCCATATTTTTCCTGGTCAAGTTTTTGCATGGTCTACTGGACAAAACAAATAGGCATTCATACTTTATAAATAAAGTAGGAATACAAAACGCATGTTTTGTTGTCGAAACTTGAGTATGATAACTTAGTTGTAAACTATGATATTTAATTATAAATAAAATATTCTTTATTGAAACCACATTTTCAGTTAGTTAGTACAAATAATTTGTTAAAATAAATTCAATGAAGTCAGTAATGTAAAACAAAATTTGTTTTAAAAGTTATTGCATTAATACTTTTCAAACAAAGTTTTCAGTTATTGAAGCAATACAATGATAATAAAATAATATTTTTTTCTGAAAACTAAAATAGCACATTTTTTAAAGAACGAATTGAGTTAACAATTCCAAGTTTTTTAAACAATATCTTTAAATTCCAACCCAACAAAACAAATTAAAATGGCAATAAAATTCAAATAAAATATTGTTTGCAATTTGTACTGTTTTGTTAGTAATATGACAGAAAATGGACCGTGTCATCATTACTCAAACTGGTACTGATTTTCCTTTTATTATAAGGACGTTTTACAAAAAAAATTCTTTTTGGCATTAGTATTCTATTTTACCTAAGAAGCGAAATTTATAATAAGGAAACAATGATAATATTTTGCTAGAGTTTATAGATAATTAAATTTGTCTAAGATTTTAAATTAAATAAATTGAATGTCACGGGTTTTCCGATGAGTATTTTTAGACACAGTAAAATTTGACCGATTTAAGTTTTCACATTATGAAACCATTTTCATATTTTTGCTGTCAGACTGATAAACAGCATTTTTGGATATTCTAAATTTAAAAATCAGAGCATTATCTAACTTGCTCCAGTTACCTAAAGACATGTTTTTAACTTGAAGGTTATGTGGTTCGGATTTCATCTTTTGACTTTTAAAACAAACGAGGTATGCCATCCATGAAAATAATTGTTGAGCATCCAACTTTCTCATGGTACAAATAACTGGTTTTACTTTTAACATGAGCAAAATATTCTTGGTTTTCATCAAATCCAAGATGCATTTTTTCGTGTTTCCAGGATAAAATCATATCATAGTTATAATGCACAATATGTGTTGGGATTTCCTTTCTGCACCCCCGCTTTACAACAACTTGTTATGAAACAGAAAGATATAAAAATTGGTATTTGTGATTTTTTTTCACAAAACCGGTAGCTAGTAAAAATTTGAAACCAAATGAAAATAAAGCTGTTATTATAAAGAAAATTGCATATAACATGTTACTTTGCGTATTATTTTCGCCGACAATAATCAAATGCTAGTCTGGTAAAAAATGAAACACATTTGTTTTATCTACTACTGCCACTCTATTTTGTACCCAAACTTTTCAAAAACTTTAAGATTAATGTAAAGATTTAAAAGGATTCACAGCTTTGCAAAATAAAAATCTGTAACTTTTTATAGATATTTTGTATTTAACTTTTATTCGTATTTATATGCCTAAGGCAGTGACAATTTCATATAAAAAGCCATGTTTTTGGACAATTATTTCATTAGAAACAGTTCATGTTTCCCCTAAGAAGATTACCTTCTTTTTTGAAAGCTCAAAAAAATATTTTCAGTAAAATGGATCTAAAAATTGTATTGTGTTTAGGCCTTGTTGTCATCAGCGTCGCATATGCCGTTCCAGTTCCAGATGACCAACTTCCCACTCTGGAACTTAACAGCCCACCCCCACTTTCCAAACTTGCTGTCATTGAATTTTGTGAAGACGGGGATTCGGATTGTGAAGCCAAAAACGCAAAGGCATTGAAAGACGTAGAAAAGAAGAGATTGGCAGATTTGGAAGATTGGATAGCTCATTTAGGACCAAAAGGAAAATCTACCTGGAAAAGTGACTATCCTGAACATGCAGCAGAAATGGAAAGACTTCAGGGCTAAATATTGTTTTTTTTTGCAAAAACAAATAATTTGTAAAAAAATAAAGTGATCACCATAGAAATCGCATTTTTTCCATAAATTTAGAAATTTAAATATTATTGATAATAACTGAAACTTTGGCTATTGAAAACCTACAATGAGACAAAATCATTGAAAAAAATAAAATAAAATTTTGTACAAAAATTTGTATTTTGGTGTTTAAAATGTTCATTTATTTATATCATACACCATTAAGGTATTTAGTTTTTATATATTTCAAAGCATTTTTACCATAAACTTTAAATTTGATGAGTTTTGATAGGTGAAATGGTTTAAAAAATCTTTAACTGCCAAAAATTCTGAGGTTTTATGAGTTTATTTTTGTGCAAACGTTACATAATCTAAAAAGTGGCCCAGTTTGTATTTGAGTTTACCAATCCAGTCATAAACGTTTTTGCTGACTACTGTCATTCGATAATAAAAACTCAAATTTTTGAGGACAAGCAGGAAATAGAAAGAACAATGCAATATTGTGAATACAAGAGCCAGATGTTTTTGTTTCGATAATTGTTGTTCAATTAAGTATATTTATTTGTATTTTTATAAAACATTTGAAACTGAAAACAAATGAAATTAAAATGTCCAAATTAAAAACATCTGATCGGTTTATTATTTTATTAACTATTGCAGGAACTTTTGTAATAGTAAATATCATGATATTCATGATACATCAGGATTCTCTGGTTTTGTTTCCGAAGTAAGTATTTGTCCAGGTTTTCATAGGCCATTATAATTCTCAAGCAATAATTTTCATCTAAAAATGTTTCAGTTCATCATCTTCCGATTTTGGAGACCAAAATAATAAAATAGTTATTGGCACTGTTTCTTGTCGAAAAGGAAACAACACAAAACCAAATGAGGAAGCTCTTGTAATGATAAAGTCTGCTTTAATCTCAGCAAAATTATATCACATAAAAAAGTTAGATTTTCATATATTTTTGGAGTACAAAGAAGATACCAACTTTTTTATTAATTCAGTTAAGGTCAGTGCCTAAGTTTTATTTTCTGCTTAAAACAATAAATCTTAATAATTTTTAAAAATTAATTACTATAGGCGTTCAAGCTGGACGCATCTATAAAAATTTCTTTACATTTCCATTCGGCACTCGCCATGGTTCCGACGGAGTATCATGATGCCATGATTTATAAGCCCAGATTTCGTTGTACTTTTGCTCGTTTGTTTTTTCCGGTAACCCACAAATAATTTGTTATTTTATTTCCATTTTTAAATGAATTTTTCAATAAATTTATCTGTTTGACAGAGCAATTTACCGGAAATAGACGCCATTTTGTATGTTGACACTGATTTTATATTTACCGGAAATATAGCAACTTTATGGCATTATCTTGCAAAAATGAATAACGAACAATTAATTGGTGCCGTGGCAAATAATGCACCGGGTTTTGACGATCCAAAAGATAATTTGTTAAATTGCTTCTCAGGTTAAGATAATAGCTAATTTTTTAAAAATTAAATATTACAAAATTCTTTCATTTATTTATCATTATTTTTTATTAAGGTATTCCATTCGTCCAGCCAAAAGGTCTCAATGCGGGACTTATGTTAATGAATTTGACAAAAATGAGGATCTATAAATGGGAGGAACATATGCTCAAAATTTATTCAGATTATTCGCACCGTCATAAATTGGAAGACCAAAAATTACTAAATATTATGCTTTATCTGGATCCAGGACTTTTGCATTTAATTCCGTGCCAATTTGGGATAAGATGTAGTCCATGTGATCACGGATTTATTTGTAAAGATGCTGAAAATGATTTTTACGGAATTCAGGCTTTACATGGATCTAATCAACAGTTTGAAAAAGGAGGAAGATTTCATTATATTTATCAGATATATAATCAGGTATTACATATATTTTTCAAAATCTTCAAATCAAAAATATATATAAAGTGCCCGTAAAAATTTGTGAGTTTTTTCACAGTTTAATTTGGCGAAAGACGATATAATGGAAAAACTCATTTTGCCTATAAGAAATTATGCAGAGGAAACTTCAATGAACAAAAGTGTTGTAAAATGTTGTAAACCCATTAATCCGTTAATGTTTAAAAATATGTTCTGATCTTTATTTTTTTCGAAAAATATGCAAATTTGACGATATTTTAATACAAAATGTTTTACAACTTTTTAAACGGTTATTGACCTAATGATTTATAATTTACACGTGTATATAAAATAAGTTATTTTTTGCTAATTTGGCAAAAAAAACCTTTTAAATTAATAAAAATATTTATTTTCCTTTTCATTTTTTTCTTGTTATCAGCCAATATGGTATACTTTTATTTGTTTGTTAAATATTTCAAGTAAATTATTTTGCCATGAAGTTTGTACAATTTGTCATTATTTTGGGACTGCTTTTAATTTTGATATTGCTACAAATTAAAAGGGAGACTTGTGACTACCAAAATGTTGGGAATAATAGTGACGACGATTATATAAATATAACCATAGATAAGTAATACCAAATATTGTATAAAATTATTTAACATTTTAGCAAATAGTTTATAATCGAAAAGTATTTAAAAGTTTTATTGAAATATTTTGTTAATTGTTTTAGAAATTTTGAGTCAATAACAAATTTACAGAATAATGAAACTGAGGAAAACTTGGATTTGTCAAAAACTACAATTCGGATAGCATCTGTAATATGTACTACAGCAAATAGAACCGGATCAAGAAATGAGACTGATATGATGATAAAATCGTTGATAATTTCGTCAATTGTAAATAATTTAAGTAATAATGTTGAATTTTATTTCTTCGTTGGAAATGACCAAGATAGAATGTTTCTGGAATCAAAAATAAAGGTTTTTCAAAATAAACTTTTCACTTTTAAAAACAATTAATTAAAGTTTTGACTTTGGTGTTGACTAAATTTTGATGTTGGGTTTTTAGAAATATGGTTCATCTTTTGAGCGGTCCGGTAGAAAACTTAAAGTTTACTTTTATTCTGCAAAAGATGTGGTGTCAAAACATTATGGAAATCAAATGAAAGAAGAGGAAAGGCTTCCTTGTATGTTTGTCAGAATGTTTATGCCGGTGAACTACAATTTAAAGTTATTTTATTCAATAATTGTTGGGTTTCCTATTCTTTTTGAAAAAATCTTTTTCAAAACTTTATTGTAGGTTATTTTGAAAAATGTTGATTCGGTTATTTACATGGATACGGATATGTTAATAACCGGAAATATACTGGATTTGTGGTCAAACTTTTATAAAATGAATCAAGAACAGCTTGTGGCAATGGCACCAAATCATGATGTTAAGAACCCAAGAAATGTGACATTTTTCAATGGTAATTTTTAGAAAACAAAAATTTATAAATATTGGGACAACATTTGAAAAAACTTTTAATTTGAAATTTGATAACAGGGTTACCATTTGTGGAACCAAAAGGACTAAATTCTGGACTACAACTTATGAATTTGACCAAAATGCGGGAATACAAATACAATGAAAAAATGTTGAGATTGTTTAAGGATTACGCCGTCAGGCAAAAACAGAAGTTAAGAGGGGACCAAAAATTGACAAATATTTTGCTATATTTTGACTCGGGTACAAAACAAATAATAATTTATAAAATTTTCATATTTTTTAAATTAAAAATTAAAAATTTGGACAAATATTTTTTACAGGAATTTACCTGGAATTAGGATGCCACTTCAACTTTTGGTGGGTTCACTGTCGCGATGGATATTATTGTGATGGGGCAATTCAAGATCCAAATGGGATTCAAGTTGTTCACGGAGCTAGTGGATCGTTCCTTAATGGAAATGTATTTTCTGAATTATATAATTATTACCAAAATTTTGTTTTGACAAGTTCCACATCAAAACAGGAAATAATTGATAAAATTATGAAGCCTGTGAGATCAAAATATATGGTTCCTCAAGATCAAAAATCTAATCAAACCAGACTTTTAAGTCATGGAGATTGTGAAAAATCACTCGGAAAATTATTCTTTAAAAATCATTTTGTGCAAAAATAAAAATTTATTATTTATTATTTATTCAATCAATTTCAGTTCTAATAAAAATCAAAATTTTACATAAAAACCAAATAATTATTTAAGTTGTTCCATAGCTTGTTTTACAAAACCACTATATATCCCCATGTTCAAAAACCCATTAGGAATTGTAAACTCACAAAGCCTAAAAGTTTGAATTCCGCACAAAACATTTTGATTCCCCTTTTTACAAATCAATCCACCCCCTAATTCCCTATCGCACAAAGATCCTCCGGAATATTTTTCAACCCCGCATATCAATTTTTGATCAACTTTAGTATTCACTCCTAATTTCTTCATCCGATTCATCCTCTTCTGGCATTCCGAATACTCAATTAATTTATATTCCCTACTTCTCAACTCTCCAGAAATCGTAGAATTTCTCGGAAACGCAATTTCAGTTCCATCGTAAAACTGATCTTGAAACTCGGGTAAAACCGGAAGTTGATGCTGTTTCACAGGAGCTTTGCCATCTAATTTAACAATCGCTAAATCATCTTTAAAATAATCATCCGCAATGATTACACGATTCCCCTGCTTTTTTATATCAATTGGTTTCTTATTTTTGGGAAATTCTGGACCAATCATGAGACTTTTAACTTTAAAAGTTTTTCCAGCCCCGCTTGTGACATCTTTGATTCCATAATGTATCCGAATTCCACTATGAGTTTGACCACTTCCGTCAGCTCGCATAATACAAGCTCCTGATGTTACAAGTATGTCCGGTTTTATAAGTGTGCCCCCACATGGCTTTCCAGTACTAGACGTAATATGAACCTGATGATCATATTCCCCATTTTCCACCTTCTTCCCATACAAATACGCTCTAAAAAAGTTCTTAGGATTCTGCGGCCCTGCAGTTTTCTGAATCCAGTCAAAATAAGTAGGCACCTCCGCATAAACTGAAGGCTGACCCTCCGAAGAAAAACTAGTGACCCCGCAAAGTATAGCCTGACCATTTTCCTTTCTACAAATAGCCGGGCCTCCAGAATCTCCCCTTCCGCTTTTAGCACTCCAAGTACCATCCCTTTCTCCACCCACGCATAACAGTTTATCCTCCAACCCATCATACCAATCAGTATAAGCCGCAAATCCTTTCCCTTCAGTGAAACATGTATGGTCGCTTCTTAATCTCAAATTGCCCTTTTGCAAATGTGCAGACATTGCCCCAGTATCAGTAGTTCCCCATCCGGCAATTACTAAATGGTCTGCATAATTAAATGGATCAAATCCTGTTGGGGCAATTTCAATGGCTTTGATTTTATCAGAAAATTGGATTTTTCGGTCAAGTTTTAATAAAGCTATGTCATTAAATGTTCTTGGAAATCCCATCGGTTGGGTTTGGAATTCATCAGCGGTTGATAATTTGGAGTAGTCGGGATGCGGGATTTTTTGAGAAACTTTGTAGATGTATTCGTCCCCTTCCATTCCGGCGAGATTGGTTCCCAAAACTACTGTCATTGGTGTGGGGTCAACCTCTCCATCTGATATTATACCTAAAAAATTTGTCCAAAAAATATTTAATTAATTTTTTTAATTATTTTGTAAGTAATTTGAATATTTTGGGACAGAAATTACAATGAGCCGCCGTTAAAATCCATCGGTCATTGTAAATAGTGCCCCCGCATTTCCCATCTCCCGGAAGTACTAATCGAGCAATATGTGGAAATTCATTTGGTTCAGCTCCCAAAGTCGAAACCAGAGAAGATTCCAAGGAATCCTT
>JAQFYG010004736.1:0-10695 GCA_034694325.1 Entomobrya corticalis | reverse complement strand
TGTGTATACATTTTCGGTTGACTTGATTTGCCAGAGAGTGAAAATTAGTTTGTTTGTAAAATGAAATGAAAGAAAGCGAGAAAATATAACATAATAGCTTGTTCCAGTAAAGTTCCTTTCACGAATGCTTGCTTTCCTGTTCAGTCTAGCGTGTTGCTTATTTTTGTATTATGTTTTGCTTGTATTTTATATGCTTTCTCCACTTTCACCACAGTGTATTCCTTTCTGAATGAAAGCAAGTGTCAGACACAGAACACAGGAGACTTGGATTACAAAATAGTAAAAAAATGATAAATTATTTGGTAAAATATTTTACTTCGATTCAGTTTGGTGGACATGTTGATGACAACATAAAAATAGTTTTTTTTATAGATTTTTTATTTTGTAATAAAACCAGTTATAAAATAGGTTTTGTGGTGTTTATTTTTTTCAAAGTGGTACCGAGTCACATCAGAAAAGCGTGGTTGGGTGGAAAACGTCCCATTTCCCGTATTTTCAGCAAAAGACAATGGAAAGCATTTCATAACAATCGCACCTGTCCGGGACGGCAGCAATGGTTTCTTTGATCATTTAGTTCTGGTTGACATGCTGAATAGACGAAGTCATCCAATCACATTTGGCAGCTATGATGTGATCAAAGTGAATGCGTGGGATGAAGAAAGAAAGCTTGTGTAAGTCAAAGTCAAATACAAAGAGAAAGCAAAAATCTGCTTTCACTTTTGATATGATTTTGAGTTAAATTCTGTCAAATATTTTTTTAATCTTAAAATATTATGGAATTATATCTGCTTTTCTAGGTATTTTACTGCGATACCCTCCACACATCCGGGAGAAAGGCGTCTTTTCCGTTTAAAAGTAGACCAGCCTTATACGGAGCACACTCCAGTTTGCATTTCATGTAAACATGAAGAGCTCGTGAAAAAGAATGAAACTGTGGCGCACACACAAACTGGACCAGGGGGGGTGACCAGTGACGGGGGTGGAGGCGGGGGTGGGGGAGGAGGTGGAGGAGGAGGGAAAAAAGGTGGGAGGAAATCTGGCCAATCTGGTTCACATGAGGAAAAACAAGGACAAGGGAAGTTTTCTAAGGGATCGACCAAAGAGGAAAGGAATAAGAATCCGAACAAAGACTTTGGACCACCGGTTAGCCCGAGTGGTGGAAGTGGTGGGAGCGGTAGTGGTGGCGCCAATAGTCCTAAAGGACCTTCGGTGGGAACTGGAGACGGAAAGAATATGGTGGAAAGAGATAAATCTTGTAGTTTTGTGAGTAATGTGAAGTTCAGTGCGGCGAAAAGCTATTTTGTTTTGGAGTGTGCGGGACCGGATGTGCCGTTTGTGCTGATTTGTAGTACGGGAGAAAAAGAGAAAGCTGGGGAGGTATTTCATCATAGAGGGGTGCTGGGGGATATTGTGATGGCTTATACGCAAAATCCTTTGGGGGTTAATACAGGGGTTGGGACTCCTAGTGTTGTGGGAGGTGGTATTGGGGGTATTGTGGGCACAACGGGGGTTTTGGGACTGGACGGGTTGTATGCTTTTGGCGATCCTTTTGGGAGTACTCCTTACTTGAATGTTTTGTCGGTTAGTTTATAATTTATTAATTATAAATGTAATTGTTTATATTATAGTGAATTGATTCTTTAGTTTTGATAGAGAATTAATTGTAGGTTTGGGGAAAGGGAAAGGTTTTGTACTTTTTATAATAAAAAAGAGAAAGTTGGGGAAAATGTTTTTTCTGGAAAGAATATTTTGAAACTAAATGAATTATGCATTTCCATTTAGGGAATTGTAGAAGTTTTCTGAAGGTCTTTTGTTTTTAATGGCCTTCTTCTTGAGTTGGGAAGGAAGGTTCCGGAAACCACAGAGCTTTGTTAGGTTACATGTTTTGTGGATGGAGGAGAAAGCTTCTATTGGAAAAACCGAAACCGCAGAGCTTTCTGTGTACGTCTAGTGCGGTGGGGAAAGCATGAGATAAATTTTTAGAAAGAAAGGAAGACACACAAAGGCATATATGCTTATTCGAGTAAAAAATTATTTAATTATGCTAATTAGTCACAGGTTTATACGAAATGCAGAAAGAAATTTTGCTTAAGAATTATAAAAAAAGTTAATTAAGTTAGGTCGGTCAACGGTAATATGTTAAATGCATTATTGTCAGTTTTTATAATATTTATATATTTTTCTTGGCTTTTACGAAATTAAGTTAATTGTTGATTCTTTTTTTTTTTCAGGTTCTCCAGAATAATGACGCATTACTGGAGCGTACTCGATCGATGGCGTTTCCACAAATAAGAACATTTGCTGTACATATGATGGGTGGACATACTGTACAAGTTCGGCTGTTGCTACCTCCAGGATTACGAGAAGATGAGATAACGAGATATCCTTTGATTCTTAATGTGTAAGAGAAAAGAGAAAGCAGTTTTTAAAAGAAAGTATATGTAAATAAATGTTGGTTATTTATAAATGGAATGTTTCCAATTGTTATAGATATGGAGGTCCGGGGACACAATTGGCTATTGAAAGGTGGGGTGTTGATTTTGCATCCTATTTGTCAGGACGGAAGGATTACATTGTGGCGCAGATTGATGGAAGGGGTAGTGGCGGAAGAGGTTGGCAGTTTCAACATCAAGTTTACTACAAAGTTGGTATATTGGAGGTTCAAGATCAAATTGAAGTTATTAGGTTGGTTGTGAATTAATTTATTGGATTTTTTTGGAAACAATGTAACATCTTATTTATGAATTCCAAATGATGCGCAAGCTCCATCTTGTTCTGGCCCTCTGCAACTAAATTCATGTGCTTTCACTTTGAGTGAAAGTAGATGCCGCTGTAAAAGCTGTTGTGATAAACTACATAAGAAAATGTTATTTTTGTTTAGGTTTTTACGGGATTCATTGCATTTTGTGGAGCCAAAGAAAATAGGCGTTTGGGGCTGGAGTTATGGCGGCTTTTTGACTGCGATGATTATGGCGAATAAAGATTCAAAAGATTTATTCAGGTGTGGGGCCAGTGTTGCTCCAGTGTCGAGTTGGCGTATGTACGGTAAGTTAAAACGCTTAAAATATTTTAATATTTTCATATAGATTCTTACAGAAATAGTTAAATTATTTAAATAATTTTGTTATAAATTTTTTTGTAGATTCTGCTTATACGGAACGATATATGGGCAAACCAAATGTGACAGATAACTATAGAGGCTACGCGGACAGCGATGTTACCAAAAATGTGGAAGAATTTGGCAATAAAATGTTTTATCTTGTTCATGGCACTGCGGATGATAACGTTCATTTGCAACATAGCATGCTTCTTGCCAAGGCACTTATTGATAAGAATATATTATTTCGTCAACAGGTTGGACATTTTTTAAATTTAAATAATGATAACTGTTAAAATATTTGATGTACAGTTGCTGGAATTAAAACCTTTCTTTAAAACTCCAGGCGCTTATCTTTAAATTTTGAATAAGATCTCGTGCGAAATTTATGCAAATGAGCAATATCAATTTATTTATGCAAAATTTAGAGATAAACTACTGGAGATTCAAAAAAAGGGTTTAATTCCAGGAACTGTATTTTGTTAATATTTAGCAATATTATTTTAATCTACTTTTATATTTTTAGTTGTATCCGGATGAATCTCACGGACTGAGCGGAGTCAAGTTTCATGTTCATAAATCACTGGACAACTTTTTTGAAGACTGCTTCCGGAAACAGTCACCACCTGAATTAGGCACCGGACTGAATAAGGGTGGAAGTATTGAGGATTTTGAAGAGTGAACTGTGCTTTCACCAAGTCAAAACTTTCACCAAGAAACAAAAATGAAATCCGATTCCTCCAAATAAACTAGTCTGTCCGTCGTCAGCATAAACATTTTACTACAAAAACTTGTGTTGTTATGGTGATTTGTGAAAAGTGAAAGTGTTTAAATTTAAATATAAAATAGTTTTTAACATGGAGAAAGTGCATTCCTTCTTAGAAACTCTGACTCTTGACTCTTGTTCATGATGGGACCCTGTGATTTCACTAGAGTAATATTTGTAGCAGCTTTTTTCCAGATTGCTGTTTACAAACCAATTTTCAGAGAAAAATATACTGACAGCAAAAAATATTAATCCGAAAAAATAATATATAATTATTATAAATAGCCTTTGCCGAACTTCCTAATGAAAGACATGAAAAATATAATTATCCTCTTAAACAAAACTGGACCTAATAAACATAGTATTAAAATAGACAATTTTAACTCGCAAAAAAATCTACTAAACTGTAATTAAAAATTGTATATAAAAATATTCTGATATATATTTAATCTTCAAATCTTCTTTAAATTTAATATTAACTTTTAAAACATTTTTAAATATTCACCTTGACCTTGCAATACAAATACACACAATTTTTGGTGAACATTCAGCTCATTAAATTAATATTTAATTAAAATTCCAAAGAAAAAGCACGTAAATCTATTAGAAGTAGATCGTTTTCACTTCAATTTGTGATAATTATTGTCGAATGACTTGATCTTGATGTATAGAAGCTCGCACCTGTTCAACAAACAACCTGTTAGTTAAAAGTTTGTGTATTTGTAATTTGGTAATCTACTGTTGTTGGAAACAAAGCTTTGTTTTCAGTTCTCCAGGCGCTTATCTCTAAAATTTGCATAAACTAGATAAAAGATTTTTTTAAAGCCTATAAACGATCTCATCAAATTTATGCCAAATTTTGGTATTAGCGCCTGGAGGCTTAAAATAATGTTTTAATTCTAGGAACTGCACCGCGTAAAATTGTCAAATTGTTCAACAATTCTGCTAGAAATAGTTTAAAATATTCGCAATATATTAATTATATTCGAATTCAAAAGAGCATTTCATCTCGCCTTGTTTGGATGTAAGAAAATATGATGGTGACTTCTACCGGAAATGTGGAGTGCTTTCATGAGACTCATTTTTTAAAATGGTACTATAAAAGCCTAAAAGATTCAAGATGGAAAAAATTATCCAATCAAGACATTCCTAAAGCTATATATGGATATATGCGAATAATAAAGTGTAAATGAAGATTATTTAAGGAAATTAGATAGTTTGTAATTTGTAAATGTATCGGTTAAACATGTATCAGCATTTATTCTTGCGGATTTTTTTCAGGAGCACACAGTATATATAATAGTTATATGCACAATATATATATATATATATTAGATTTTAGCACTAGAATATTTTAGCACAATATATATAGATTTTTTGACTTTTAATCAATAATCAAGCTAGAAATTTTCTAGACATAAATCTCTATAGAAATCTTATACAGGTAATATGTATAGGTATTTATCTTAAATTTTAAATGCCAATTTACACAGATTTTCTTCAGAAATCTTTAATATTTAGCAGAAATTTCTTATTCTTGTTGTGTGTGACTAGAATATTTGAATATTTATATATATATCCATCTCTGTTATATATCTATTTACATATTTTACGACCTTGACCTTTGACCTCTGACCTCGTCGCAAGATTCATTCTCCGTTGTGAATCATCATCATGTAAATATTTAAAGCTAAATATATAATCTCTTGTAACAATGTAAATTATGTATATAGTGTACACATAATTTATATATATAATAATTTGAATTTCTCTTTGAAGTTTTTTCCAAATACCTAGCAGCATTCTATTTACATAAAGATCATTTAAAATTTTAAAATAGAATTTACAAATTTACAATACAAACTTATACGATACAAATTGAATGTGTTATATAATATGGTATTATTATATATCTATCAAAATGTTTATCTTTATCTGGATAATATATATATACTTAAGTATATGGTATATATACACTTATAAAATAATTTGGTGGCAATAAAATGTGAGTTTACTTTACAATCAGTTAATTGTAGAAACATTTAGAGTTATCGTCATTAAATATAGCATCCATTTTTAAAAATTGTTTTATAGATTATCTATCAATTTTTGGTAACGCCAATACCACCAAAGCATAATACCATTTAACTTTAATAATTATATATTTGATAATTATTTAACTAATTATCTAACAGTTTCGTTTTGGAACCTGCTTTTAAACTTTTATACATAGTTGCATCCCAACGAGTAGTGATGGAGGTATGTATATATGTTTATTATATATATATACCTTAACTTTAGCTGCTTCTAACTTAAATATTTAGTTAAATATAGTTATATATTTTGATGAGATATGGTGGATATTTTTTTACACAGTCGTTTTAGTTTTGATAAAACTGGGAAAGTGAGTGAATATATCTTCTGTTAGTTGTTAGTAGTGATGTTGTGTAAAGTGAAAGGGTTATGTGTGCATGAAATGCATGAGATCACTGACATATTTGTATAGATATTTATTTGTTTATGTTTATGTTGGTGACTGTATAAAGGTAATATGGAATTCAATTGAGACTAGATTATATAATTATTAATTATTATAAAGATCATGGTCCAATTCAACTCTGGGTTTTCACATCCTGTGTCTGTGTGGTTGTTGTTTTCATCTTGACTTTTCAAAACGTAAATCACTTCAGTTTTTCAAAATATTTCACGAAATGGACTAGAGTTTATAAGACTTTTAGAGATAGAGAGTCATTGTCGACATGTTTTTAAAAATCTAAAGTATTCATTTATGTTTA
Organism: Entomobrya corticalis; assembly: GCA_034694325.1. Lineage (NCBI taxonomy): Eukaryota > Metazoa > Arthropoda > Collembola > Entomobryomorpha > Entomobryidae > Entomobrya > Entomobrya corticalis. The sequence goes on along the minus strand of JAQFYG010004736.1, from coordinate 4,037 downwards.
TAGTTTATTTTGTCTGTTAAATTATCTGTTTTTACATAAATATTTTTTACTGCGCAGAAAACGATGGCAGGCGTGCGTGCAAATATTTTAAATTCAAAGTTTTATATTTGGTTTTTATAATAATTTGACATTTAATATTTAAGATCTCTAAACAAATAACTAAGAACGTTTATCACAGCATTTTCCACAGACACTTATTATTTTTAAACTACTTTCCTTATTGGCTATTATGAAGGTAAAGGATATATCAGCTTTCTTCAACATTCAATCAATTTTATTTTAGCACATCAAATTATGGACAAGCAATATTTGTAATTTGTAAACACAGATCTCTAAATATAATAGCATGATACAGACATACGTAAATGTTAGAAGCATAACGATTAATGATGAAGATGAAAATTCTATTTTTTTACTGGACGACTGGAGGACATTTGATTTAAAATGTTTTGCTGATTGACAAGAACGAATATATATATGTAATACTTTGGTAGATAATATACTTAATAATATATAGTTTACATCAATAATAGAATAACTTTTTATTTTAAGGATGTTGTAAATATAGCACTCACACATAATTATATTTTTGCATTTCTAGACATTGATTATTTAGGATAAAAGGCAAGTATTTAATACACAGATCTACAACATATAATTTCAATATAAATTTTGGTAAGATTTTTGCGCAAAAATAAATTATTGAGTAATTTATAAGAATAATAGGAATGATTCTAAAATATCGCATATCGCGCTTGCGTATTTTTTCATCGCCCACCACAACAGAATAGAAGGACTCAGTACCGTTTGTTCCTAAAAAATGAGAAAAGGAAAATTATAATATTCACGACATGAATAAATATAATCAAATTATTTATGAGAGAATTAAGAAATAATTTTATAAACAAGTAAAAAATGTATATAGAAAAATTGAGTTTTTCTTCGCGAAATATACAGGAATTATATACATTTGAAAGAAAAGCATGCAGTAAATAATTTTAAATTACAATTAACTTAAAGCAGGTGTATTTATACTTATGTTAGTTAAAGCATGACTAGGTAATTGTGGTTTAAAAGCTATTAGTAGAGGCAAAAAAGCAGCACCATCTATTGTCTATTTTCAGCAATCTTAGCACTTAACAAATTGGTTAATAGTTTTATGCGCGTCAAAAATCAAATGGGGCGCGTAAGCTTTCCCATTCCATTGACTTTTTTTCTAATTCTATGTTAATCATCACACGACCCTTGATCAGCTCTTCCAGAGAGAAACTTTTTTCAGAACGAAAATCATAAAAAGATTATAAATTAGAAATATTTTACAGATTTTATACCTAATAATAATTGTTTGATCTGTAGAAAATATATTTACAAAATTCAACATTCAACTTCAACAACAACAATTTTTTATAACAGCTGGTATATTTACAGAGGTAATATCTGGTTTGGTACTTTTTTCTTGAAGAAACTGCCACAGAATATAATTTACAACTTTAGAATTAGGCTAACTATTTGTTAGGTAGTCTAGATTCTAGATTAATATTTTACACGAGTCTAGTCTAAAGTCTAGCTGATGAGATGATAGTACTACACGCTTTTTTGAATATGGGAAAATGCTTTCCTTTCATTCAAAAATATATAATTTGGTCTGTCACATAAAAAAAACTCAGCAAAAATTATAATTGTTTTTTGTACAAACTATTGTACAATTTATTTTGTATTTACAAAATGAATTTGCTAGCTTTTCTAATTTCTAGTCTGTTCTGTCTAGAATATTAGTTGTTTTAACACTTGTTTGTTAGTCTCAAAGCTTTTCAGCAAAATATGCAATTTTGTTAGTAATAATTTATAAGAAACTAAAACTTGAACAAGAAACAAGAAATGAGAAGAAAATTAATAATGATTTCAGTAAAAAAATGGAAAACAAGTGCCAGAAAAACTTGCATTTTTTAGTTTTTTGGTAGTCAGTTTTTATAAGTTGCAGAGTTAAAAAGCGTCTTTTTCTTTACCAGTCCATGCCAAAAACTCTGTCTGTTTTTTTGCACGCAAAAAAACACGTTCAATATCTTGTTGGTTATCTTTATCTTCATATTAGTCAGTCATTATCATCGTCATCAGCATATGGCCATGGCAAAACAGCAGCCCAATAATAGCAGCATATCCAGTTTATGTTCATGATTATTATTTTTTAAACTTTCACCAAGAAACTTTTGTTTGCGAATAAAAACATGACGATAAATTGTATTTACAGTTTTGCGCTTTATAGCAAAAAGTTGGTGTCAAAAGCTATACGGCGGCAATATTGGTCGACAATACAATACAGTGATGTAATTACCGTGTAAAGTAGTGTTTTCATAATATTGCAAAATATTTTATAAGTATATGGGTGAGTTTGCTTGTAAAAATGTTATAACCGAATTTAAATTTGTACAACAACTAAAATGGCAATATTTCCATAATAATCATAATCACGGCACATGTCATCAGCATCATGTCATCATCTTTTTTGTCAAATCACCTATTCACTAAAATAATTTATATATTTAACGTATTTACACAACCAATCACATCCCACACACACTATTATGCACCATAACACCAGGCTTTTTTGAAACTTTCATTCCGTAACAAAGTGATTAATATTTAAATTTAAATATTTTAAAGGTGGCAATTAAAATAAAAAATAATTGTATATACATCTGTGTAGAATTGATGTATTGTTTTTTTGTATACAGATTTTTTACAAAACAAAATGCAATCTATGTAAATATGGAACGTATGTACATGTTTTAAAATAGAATGTTTATATGTTTTTAAAAAACTTACATAACATAACGGCAATAATTTATGTACAGGTCAATCATCAACAACAGTAACAACAGCACCGCAAACAGTTTTTTTGCAAATATTTTTATAAATATTTTGTAACTAATTTCTAGAAAAATGCAATCTCTGGCAAATTTTGTGTATACAACTTGGTGTATAACAACGTTGCTTATAGATTATATATGTATATATAATATATATATTTGTTTTTTTTAGTGTTCATACTTCATACTCAAATTCATAAACGGCAATCAATCACTCAAAAAAGTTGGCAAATATTTTTAGATTTTTTATGTACAAAACAAGTCCAAAATATTTGGTTTTCACGCAGGTTTATACTGTGTTTTCCATAATATTATAATATACAGAGTATCAAAAGGAATTTTTGTTTGGTTGAATCATCAATAGGACATCTCATTATGGGTTTTTATACAGTTTAAAAGTGACGTGAGACGTTTAAAGTATATCCTAAAATATATATTTATAAAAAATCACAACATTTTTTTATTTTTTTAGAAAAATTTACATTCTGAGTCCAAAAAGTGTGGCTTTCTCCCAGTCATCCCAGTCCAGATCGTCAAAGGTCCGCTCAAAATAGGCATCTAATGTGGAGTACATATGTTTCAAAACGCCTTTAAGCTTGTTCCCTTCGTCGGGGTAAATCTTTTGAAAAAAAGTGGAAAATTTTTTTGATAACAAATTTATTTTAAATTATGAAAATGCCAAAGTCAAGGTCAAGAGTCAAGGACAATTTATTACCTGTTCTGAAAATGGAACACCTTCTTTAATCAAAGCCTTGGTCAGATACATGGTATGCTGGAAATGAATTTTCTCATCCGCTGTCCCATGAACAATCATAAAGTTTTTTCCGTTTAATTTTGGAACAACTCGGGTTAAATCAGACTCTTCGTAGCCTCGATAGTTGTGGCTGAAATTTGGTGAACCCATAAACTTCTCCACATATGCAGCATCTACATAAAGTTTAAAGATGAATTTTTAAAGAAGAAATCATTATAAACTGTTGACATATTTCGGAGAACGTTGAGAAGAAAAGTTGAATTAGTCAAAATGCACTGACCTAGAAACTCCCATTTTGAAATTGGCGCGATAGCTGCTCCACATCTGAAAAGATTTTCTTCATCATGAGCCATGATGCTTACGACGAGATAGCCTCCGTAGTTCCATCCGTAGATGGCCATGTTTTCAATGTCGAT
>JAQFYG010004735.1:0-10696 GCA_034694325.1 Entomobrya corticalis | reverse complement strand
TCCTCAATTACTCAAGGCTTGCTGCCTTTGTTTCCCTCAACTGCCAAATTTGTACAAAATATATTGCTCTTTTGTGAATTGTCGAAAGCCCCAGACTTTTTCCGAAGTCGTATGCTTTGTACGTGTATATTTGTTTTCCTTTTTGCTACTTTGTTTCTTTTTTTTTCGCCTAATGAACTTATGGGAAAGCATAATGATCATGATCATGATGATGACGACGATGATGAGGAGGTGGACTGGAGTTTACTGAACCAAAATCTAAATGGACCTCTGGCGTTATTACTTACCCACTACCGCCTTCCATCAAAACCAACCCTGCCACCCGTACTTGCCTTCATTCACATTAACTTCCCGCAGTTTACTTTTCTCGAAAACCATAACTCACGCACATCAACTCTCACACACAATAAATAACACAAAAATATATCACCAATCATCAGGTAGCAATCAGCAAGAAAATAATAGACCTATATAGTCATCATCAAGCCATTATCTTAAAAGCTTACTCTACTTTACAAAAATATTTGTCTACGTCAGCGTATTATCTACATTGCTTTATTTTACATCAGTCACTATGCTGTGTATTTTCTTGCTTACCATCAAAGTACAAACAATAAAAGGTAGATATGGATTTCGATGTGCACACTCAAATACTAAACGTTACAAACCTCAACACTGACAACCAAACATCCATTTAACTTCCCATTAGACATTGTCAAAACAAATTATTCAGAGCAAGCAAAGCATTTTTTTTTTCGCTGGGTGATAATGATGATGAGGCAGTTTAAACAAGATGGGAAGGAATCACAATAAAAAAACTCATACGCAATCACAACTCTTATATCCTCTGCTGTTTGACTGTGTTGATAAGCATATGCATTAATATCACTTACAATTATTTTTGATGTCATCACTATCATCATTAAAGTAAATACAAGTGCAAACAAGAACAAGGCGGAGACTCAAAATAACAAACTTTTGTTGAAAAAATGTGAACATTTCGGGTGGAGACCTTATTAAAGAAATCCACAGGATATCTTTTAAAATGCTTTATCTCTGTTTTTCGTTTCTCTGCTGTTTGGAAAATCAAACTGGGAGTCTGGCACTTTATTTACTTTAGTTGTCCATCATCGTCAACATCATCTTTGTATCAAACTCTTACTTGCTGTTCCTCGTTTTCATCATCATGACCATCATTGCTTGTTTTCTCTGTGTGAGAGCTGTCACAATGATTTGTCCCTGTTGGATAGATATGGATTGGTTTGAATGTTGGATCGCATTTGGATGCAATATGCAGCCAAAAACATTGGCATTGACACTGTCTCCTCATAAAAACCTCACACGCATAATCATCATCATCAGCATCCATGCAGGATCGACATTTTGTTGTCATTGTTTTGTTATAAACGCGGACAACCAACTATAATGATTTGAAATATTTACAGTTATACACACAAAGGGAAGAATGACTTGAACTGAGTGATCGATCCAATTGCATTTTGTACATTGCACTTAATAAAACGCAGCAGAAAAAAAGATTGAAAGAAGACGAATGAGAATGGGGGAACGAAATAGGGGCAAACTAAAATGATAACTAGAGGAGAATGATGATGATTGCTTATTCGAAATAGGAAAAAAACTAAGGGAATTGTACATTGTTGCTGCATTGAATGCACTCTATTTCCAAGTCCCAGTGTGAATTCTTTTGCAATTGCTAGCAAGAGAGTCAGTCGTTATTACAGTCAATGCACTACAGAAAGTTTAGTTACATTTCTTTTTTCTCTATTTTTCGTCTCTGTGTGTATCAAAGTCAATCAGGATGCGGATATGTGTTTAATTTACTTTTTGGGTTGGGTGGCGTAAGTTTTTTGTGTATGCTCAGCTCTATTAAAGTGTTCCCTACTAACCCATCTCCTCTCCCTATATTCACCCATGGTGCATTGCTCCTCATTTCCACTTCACGGGGGTTGATTAAACATACACCAAGGAGCGATAATGTATACGATGGCTCTGTGCTTTGTTTGTAGTCATCGTCATCTTAATCGGCAACTGCCAGGAAATGGAGAGACATAATAACGCAGTACAAAAATACAACAAAACATAATAATGTACTCATACACATATCATATCTCTATCTATTCTTTGTTAGTTTACTTGAGAGTTATAGTTGAGCTAAAGAAATTATCAGCAATGGAGAAAAATTACTATTGACAAAGCAGGACTGAAAGAGTGAGGAGACGCACATTGTACGTGTACATTAAGAGCAAACTCAGTGGGAGAGAATTTTTTGTCCAGTTTTTCTTCATTCTCAATAATATCTATCTCATATTATCCAGTAATCAAAATATTTGCTTACATATAAACAGACACTTTGATTGTGATTGTGGCTGAAACGCGTCACTTTTACTTCTTTTCTCTCTAATTTTTCCAGCTTTCTTGTTTACTTACCTTCCTAGCACGTTTCTTACTTTACTTGACTGTCAGTTTTCTGGCTTATTTGGATTCTTGGTGGTTTAGTTGGTTGCGTCCTCTATGCCTAGTGTTTTTGTCATTAAATTGAATGAAAAACAATGTCGATGAAAAAAGGCTTCAAGCTAAGCCGTTGTTACATTATTTTGATGATACACCAATATAATGTATCATTATTATTACCGTTTTTCTGGGTTACTCGGTAGCGTTTTCTGTATATGATTGCTATTATTTGTGAGAGAATAATAAAATAGAGATTACTCTCCAAACAAAATATGGAATATGTAGAAACAACAATAATAATTTTGCGCGGTGGATGGCAGATCACATCACGGATGACTCATAATTCATTTTTGAATGGCCCCTTTTTTTCGTGGATAAAAATATGTATATTTATGTATGTATATAGGTAATACATTTTGATCTTTTATTGGGTGTGAATACACAAGTAATATTGACACTCTTTCTTCTTTTTGACAGGCTAGCAAAAAAGGCAAGTATTGGGGTAATATCCGCCATCCTTTTATTTTTCCTTTTGCTGAGTAAACAAACAGCAAGATATAAACATACAAAATGAGTATTCTCAGGGAGGCGGTGGGTTTGGTGTGGTACATAGCAATAATGAATCATAGCAATCGCTACACGAAGTATACATATTTTGGGAAATATGAGGGCAAAGAAGAGACAACTTGCAAAGACACACGTTGGAGATTTTGTATATTTTGAGAATTACCCTTCCTTCCTCTTGCTGCTTGTCATGTAAATAAAAGTGCGTGTGTTTCTGACTTGACTATCATATTATTGGGAATTTTGGTGGGATAAGGATTTAACTTGGGATTTTAGATGAGTTTAGTTTTCGGATAAAGTCAGCGACACCGCCACTGATGATGATAATTCCACTCACATTCTCCTTCCTCAAACAGACCATTGTGGAAGGAACACACGCACAATAGCACGTACGAACATCTACCTATATTACATTGCACTGCAACGTTTCCACCCAAAAAAATGTTTACAAAACTTTCCGTCAGTACCATTTCTGCAATCACCCTTGCTTTGATTTCTAATGTGTACATAAATAAAACCCGATGTAGCCGAAAATAGTAAAGAAACACAAGACAATTCAATATGTAATATACAATACAAAAGGATGAGCTAAAGTTTGTATGAGGATGTCATATCGTTTTTTAGAGAATAAAACAAACAATTTGTTTGAACAGAAACAAGAGGATGCATGCAATATGCCACGCTGCAAGGATTACTGAAATGTCCCTGTGTCATCGTCGATTTTTTCCCTTTCTCATTTTCTCCAGTTGAAACACAAGGACAGCTCATGAGTAAAATATCAATGAGAAGTGGGAAATGAGAAACAAAAATAGATAAGGATATACTATTATAAAAAGGAAGAAAGGAAAAGTTTAACTGAGACTGAGAGATAGGAAGGAAAAACGAGAATAATAAGCTCGGATATGGATCTGATATGGTACTTATAGCTCACCTTTACGACTTATAAAAAGCTTCCTCGTCCCGACAAAAGTAAAAAGATTGGTGGAGTATAGAGATCTGAAAAGCAATTATCAGTCTTGAATAAATAATGTAACCTGATTAAAGGGTCCTTTATAAGTCTCTTCCGGGATATCTTGTTTCTATTTCTAAAAATACCTTCAGAGATGCTCCAGAGCATGATGAATTAGTCGGCCGAGATCAAAGATCCGAGCGTGTTATAAGTCAACGTTTGAGTACCTACATAGACAGCTAGGCATCTGGTTTTAGCGCTCAGGGAAAGTCAGCGACCTTTCTTCTTTTCGTTTTCTCTATCTTCATCTTTCTTGTAGTTACATGGTCGGTTGGGTACACACGCTGTTAAACTTTCAAGAATTAGACATTTTAAAGCAAAGTGTGTGTATGCGTGTAGTATGTACATCATGAAACATTAGCAAATACTTTTGTCAAATGAAGTTTTTTATAATCATTCTTGTGTTTCTAGGTTTTTAGAGTGAGTGAGAAGAGCAGCACAGTCAAAAGAGCAGTGGGGCATGAAGTTAATAGAACGAATTGGACGAGTAATCACAAAATATTTTGCAATTTCTTTTCATCTCCACATCTCCAGTTAAGCAGGCGTAAAAATGAGAAACCAGTGAGAAACCAGTATATTATTATGTACACTGTACACCTAGTAGTAAAACAAATAAGTAAAATGAAGACACTAAAGCAAGACGACAACAGAGACGGATGAAGAAAATTATTACGAAGATAATGATGGGATGGTGCTTTTTAATGAAAATTTCCCCTTAAAAACTAATAACCTCATTTTCCTGCTCGAGTGAAAGTGGTACTGGGAACAGCATTGTGAGAGCATGTCCTTCTAATTTTAATAATGCATACTTTTATTTTTATCGTTGACCTACTTTACTACTAGTCGAATCAGCAGAAAAATTATAAATTTAATTGAATCATCGCCGTCCTCATCTTCATAAAGTGGAAAGGAGAAAATAAATGGAAAATGACGGAAACGGGAATAAGAGCAAGTCACGAAAAACTTATAAAAAATTGAATGATGGTGGAAACGCTGTTGCAGCTATGTAAGTTGAAAGCGAAAAAAATGCCTTTTCACTTTCCATGCTTTTATTCTGCTGCCCTGCTAGTTCTGTCTGTTTTGGATGGACAAGTAGGAAAACTGAGCTGTAATTCAATTGGGAAAATATAATAATCGGATCGGCATTATACGAAAAACTCACACCTGCCAATCACGAAGTCGGCAATGTCCGTTATTACATCACTATTACCAGTACTTGTGGTGTAAACATGTTCGAAAGGGAGTGTTTTCATCATAATAATTGCTCCAGTGACCAGCATAATGAGCACATAGCCATGTAATGAGGTGAATATTATCAATGGAATAAAATTGAATAGCAGGAAAGAAGTAGCACAAATAAAAGCAACTTTTGTCTGCAAAAACTGACTTATAGTTTATGCTACAATATGAACCAGCCTACACAAGTTTTTCCTAAAAATCAGCAGTGCAAGATATTTAAAAAAAGAAACAAATTCTCAGAAAAATACATACAAGCACCGATATAATTGTTTCATTTCATTTCACGCTTCCTGTCAGCAACCAATAACAGGTTCGCTATTAAAAAATAAAGTAAAGACATCCAACGTTTCAGCTATAGTAATTTATTAAAGGAACGGTGAAATGCAAAGCATTTCCAGAAAGAACGACTTAATTAAAAAATATGTGTAGGCCTCTTTTCATGACTTCCTGCTTGTTTTTCATTCTAGTGTAATCAAAATGCATTGCAAATTGCAAACTGAGCTTGAATGCAGCTATCTCTGCATTTATTTACAACTCATTCAGTTTGGGCTTTCCCATTCAATTAACACCTGTGCATCCCATTTATTGTTTTGTCCAAGATCGCTCAGAAACACATGCACTCAGGTATATTGTTTCTAATTCTATGAATCAAACAAACTAAAGAAAATGATCATGATATTGTTTGCTCACGTGGTTTTTATAGTCTGTTTACTTTTCTAATTTTACATTTTCTCTCAAGGAACAGAAAGATGAACAGAGTGAAAACAAACAAACAACAGTTTTAACGTGAATGCTTCTATTGCTATTTCTGTCATATTGTATCATATGCATTTTACTATGATGCTCCACCTCTGCCGTTTTCCAAGTTTCAAGGATTGCATGCATAAATGCATGAGGTTGACTTCATCTCAGGAAGACAGAATGTGTCCTCCCTCATATTTATGATATTGCATTTGCTATATTTGAACTATGCTCTTTTGCTTACTGACTTTTTCTCAGAGATAGGTAGATACTTTGTCTAGTATTTGTTTGCTTTTTATTTTTATATCGAAGTATAATGCTAACAGTAAAGTAGTTCAACTTCAACTTGTTCTAGGAGAAACGGCTATGAACGCGGCAGAATTCAGTGAGTATTGTCATGAGACACAAATATAAACTTTATATGTGTCCCATGCAGTCAATTCATGCATATTTTTATAAATTCGTGTGGCGGCTGGGTGAAAAGCAAGCAAGAGCAAAACTGGCATTATTTTGTTTCAACAACAATCTTATAATAAATATATTCCTGGAGGACAAATACACCAAACGAGTATATGAGGCAAAAGCAGCAAAAACAACGCACTTTTGAATAGAGCGATGATTTTGATACGTATGGAATAATGCAGGAGGTGGAGGAGGTAGCATGTATAGAATTCTAGAGGGAAAAAATAAAAAAATAAAAACACGGTTATGTTTTGTTTACCTAAATAACATTGAACTCCGCATGAGTCTATTGTGGATTGACGTTTAGAGTTCACCAAAAGACAGCAGGATCAGGATCATCATTTTTGGAAAAGACATGTGGAAGAAGCATCAATGCAACTCGAGAAAATCCAGTGAGATACAGAGTTCCAACAAAACATTCCGGATTTTAGAGAGAGGCAACAATTTTACATGAAAAGGGAGAAAAAAACAAGCAAATGGCACACACGCAAACAACAAGGCAGGATAAATGTAGTAAAACCTTGTAGCAAAAATGGGAATAAATTTTGTTTTCTCGCTGGAAAACGAAATAAAATGGATAATCTTGCTTGAGGCACAGCACTGAGGAGGGAAGTGGATATCCTTTTCTCTCATTCTATTTGCAAGAGTAACTTTTCTGTGTGTTCACTTTACCGTATATCCAGTGTCCTGCTCTAGTCCATATTTTTTTTTGTTTCCAGCTTTGCTTGCTTTTATTTTTGCCATTATCATCAACCTCATCATCATTATCATGGCTCTTTGAGCACTCATTTGAATAAGCTTGCTTAGTTATATGCTAATGGTGGCTGGACCCCATCCTGATAAACAAGGTAAATCGAAGAATCGAACTGTGTTTTTGTGTTCCTGTTTGTACCCAATGAGTAGATGTACATGCACATACTCTCGTCAAAGTGATATTAAAAACTTCCCCTTTTTGCCCTTTCTGGCTCCTCGCCCTTCCTTTTCATTTTCCACTCTGACTCTCTTTCGCAGGAAAATGTACCTTACAGTTACAGTAATGAATGGAAAGTCTCTACTGTGCTGTGTACACGTACGGATGTGTACTCTTCTCCTTTCATTCAAATTCAAAATGCAACTTCAGCTGAGGAACAGTAGTATATGGACCGGTAACGGAAATGGCACGGCGGTGTGCACACAATAATAATCATACTATTCAGTGCACTACATTTATTCACTATTATATAAAACTCAAGATTATAACTAAATACAAAAATAATAGAGGCTTATATTATGCTATCACGACACGGGGTGATGGAGAGGAATAGGCAGGCAATACAATAATGACGAAAAAAGAGAAAAAGACAGGAAGGAACAACAAGGTAGGAAGAGCCACTTCCCCTATTTTCCAAATCGTCTTGTTGTGTTGTTCTCTTCTTCCCCTAAACAAAAAATCTAATATTATTTTGCCATCGTCTTTCTTTTCTTGCATGTTATTATTATCTTTTACATGATAAACGAGGGTTACACACATTCAGTCATTCTTTCTCCATCCATGTGACTGACTGACTGATTGAACTTACTAACGGAAAAAACCAATGCAAGAAATATGTAAAAACGAATGTAGGTGTACCTATAATTTTGGTTGTAATGCAACTTGTAACACGTCAACTAAAAATGAACATGCATGAAACACATGGATTCTTAGTACAAGAGCGAGAGAAGAAGAGCAATGGTAAAAGGGAAACTGCAAGCATCAGATTTACTATAATGTTTACATAGAATACATAGAAGAATTACATACATGAACTACAAAACAGAATGAAGGGATTGTTGAGTTTTTAATATGAATTTTTTATGAGATTGCATTGCATCTGCTGTCGCTGCTGTTGAAAATGAGAATCCAATCCAACGTAACAAAAACTCAGACATGAAATAAAAGAGCACCAAAACCCGATTCGAGGAATAAAATTTGATACAAAATGAAAAGAAATAAAAAAGAAACAGAAGTCGCAGCATGACAGAGAAGGAGAGAAAGACAGAAGCACATACTTCATAGGTATGATATAAAATGTATCTAAATGCAGTTTTCCTCATTCATGTAGAAATTAGAAACGTGGAAATAGGAATAATAAAAATGAAAAAGAAAACTTTTATTGCTACTTCATAATTTTATGAAGAAGAACGAAAGAAGGGAGGAAAAAAGAAAGGTTGCTGTTCGACTCGTGTGTGCGTCGCATGGTTGTTGCTGAGCAGAATTGGGTTTCTTTCGTGCCAAGAGCTTTCCCTTTAAAATGCCATGCCATGCATGCATGTTGGTCTTCACAATATGTAAAAGATGTAATATGCATGCATGTATTTATTTACAATTCCATTCATTCATGCAAAGTTTGACACGCTCCATCACCATCATTTCCCACTACATAATATACTACACACGAAGAAAATTTTTGTGATAAATAATAATACGTTGAAAAACCAACATTTTCGGCAGGAAAGAGCAATAATATTGCACTGGATACTCTGGATAGTTTTTTAGTAATGCTTAATACGGTACACTAACGCTAAATACAATTATCATTATATACACCGAAGAGTATAAAATGTTTAGAGCGTGCTAAGTGGTCTTTGGGTTGGATTTTGGAAAGAAGGAGGTGAGGAGGTGGAAGGAAAATTTCTAAAGAAGAAATAAACATAATTATTTTCCCCATTTTACTCAAATAACGGGACTTCATTTCCATGAGGAGAGTAGTCTATATAATATGCCATAATAAAATGAAAAATTTATTTGAACGTTTATTTGTCTGTGTGCATTTTACAGTTGGAGAAAATTAAAAACTGCCGTGCCACTGCAGTTTAAGCGTCAGCCAAAAACGGAATAAAAAGGATTACGAGAAACCTTGAGAAGGTGGATCGGAAGAAAATCAGAGTGACTTTTAAGCGAAAGAAACTACACAACAAAGGAATGCATGTCTACTATGTATTTATAAAGGTGGAGGTGGAACAAGCTTATTGCTACTGGGTAACCACACCACTACCATTTTTGAGATTGATGTCGATTTTCAAGAAGAGAAGTGGAGGGTGTGGCTGCTCCTTCACTTGTAAATTGTAGACTACATCGGAGTTGAAAAATAACAGTGAAAGTGAACTTGTAGTTTTTTAGAGGAAGGTTTGTAGCATATTGCATGATCATCAAAGTACATAAAACGCAACTCTTGCTTGGTGATGTTGAAGGCAGACAGGGCAAAGAGCCTGAAAAAAAAATCAGGAGAAGAACAAGGTGAGGGTTAAATGGAGCGGCGTTTGGACGGCAGCTAGTGTGGTAGACGTTATCAACAAACATCTAATTTTGACCTTTCCACTTGTCCCATTACTCTGCACAGACGACGTTCACTGATGATGTTTAAACTCCCATGCCTGATACCGCTTAAATTTTGTGATGTGAAATACACTGACTCCCGTAAAAGCGAAAATAATTATAGCTGTCTGAATATTAATGAACGTGTGTGTTTTTGTGGAGAAGAGGGAGATAAATGATGGTATACGGCGGAATGGAAGGCCAGACTGGAGTGTTGTAGGTTCCACTCCACTCTACCCCAACAAAATTGGCAGTGGTAACGCCACTACACACAACAATACTGCGTGTTGTGCTTATCTCTGCTCCAATAACGCATATAAATCCTCCCAACATCAGAAAGAGGACGGATGGAGCGATTTTTACAGTTTTTACAATTTTTACCTTTAAATTTTTACCGTGCATTTATTGATAGACTTCCAGCGGAAGCTTCTCATAATGCAATATGCAATGCATGTATCATGCAATGAACAAATAATACAAAACAAAATGAATGAAATATAAAACTCAAATATTCAAAACTCAAACCTGTGTACATCGAACTGAACTCATAAAGGTGACTGTCAACATCTCGTACAGTTCCATCAAGCTCACAGTTGTTGTTGCCACCTGAATAGGGATGTACATGGATATTTTTTATGAAATATCAGCTCCTCATAGGGATGACCTCATACAGTCTAGCTGTCAAACATGTCAAAATAGATTTTTATATGTTATTACACACGAACCGATGGAAAATGAGAGAACAGCATGCCAGTTACCTGCCAGCAAACTGTTCAGTGGTAAAACATTTAGACATGTCCAATGCCGTAAAAGGAAAGCTTGTTTTATTACCATTGAAACTTCCATTAGGTCATCCACTAACAAGACTTCTGATT